>JAWPHD010004368.1:0-189785 GCA_037043455.1 Cyrtodaria siliqua
TTTTCGACTTCCAAACTTCCCAGATTTCGAGCATTGAATGTTACTTTTTTCACAAATGGTTATACTTGGATTCTTCGCTCAATATTGGTCATTAACCGTCAAACATGACAATCGGAATTCCTTTGACATGACTTTCTTATGGTGGAAATTGGTTGAATTTTACATCCTGTAAAATCTATTCTCTGAAGGCTAATCGCCGTCGGCACATTTCTATAGCAGATATACCCGGGATGTCATCAGCTTCATACCACTCTCGAATCAGGGAACAAAACTTCGCGTCTTGCAAGTTGTTTTCATTACTTGTTCGACTTCAATGCAAAACGTGTATGCATTACTCCGTTTATCCACCAAATCGTCAACAAGGGCAATGCTTAGTCCACTACCGTTGTTTTGACCCTTTCTGTTGTTTTTTGTCTCTTTCATTGTAGTTTCAAGTCCTTGTTTGCGGTACAGTGCGGACCTACGATGCCATTGCGTTCGGACGCTGTGGTTTCTATAGGACCCTATATATCATTTTGGTTGTCCTGTGAGACCTTCTTCCAAGACTCCTTTTTGATACCATCTTCTTCCATTCCAGAGCTACAACATTTTACCCGAGCATTGGTAAACAAATGATGGCCATCTAACAAATGAAACATGTGTATGTATCTCTCTGGTATATATTCAGGGTTTGAATACAACTTAACACATAATTTTATGTCTAATCCTAATATGGCGGTTTGTTACTGAACACGCTGTCTTCTCGCCAGGTCGAATATCGTTTGGGAAACATATGCTCGGCATATGTAATGTTAGAAATTGCCTTTGGAAACCTAGCTACCTTTCGTTGGCATAATGTTTTCAATGGAGGAATTGTCGCTTTCGCTTTTCGGTTTGATTTCTTTTCGTCAGTGCTTAAGTCATTTGGACGCAATATAGCCTTTTCTAACTGTTCAACCAACCGGACCTTTTTCATTAATAAGCGAAGGAAACATTTGAATTGACCATTTGAAGCACTCTTAAGCAGATCTTCAGCTCTATTTATGTAAACAATATCGTCATTGTATCTTTTGTTTCCAGCATCTGCTTTAATTTAGCCACCGTTACATTCTTCCATTTTTCAGATATTGATCGTTCTTTATTTTGCACCCCTCGCGAATTAAGGTCGATACAAATTCTTCAGTCAATCTATTATGTACATTTTGGATCATACTATCGACCACATTTTCTATTCATTCATCTGTTCACTATCATGTACCTTTTCTATTTCATTCATCTGTTCACTATCATGTACATTTGGGATCATACTATCGACCACATTTTCTATTTCTTTCATCTGTTCACTATGATGTACATTTTGGATCATACTATCGACCACATTTTCTATTTCTCTCATCTGTTCACATTCTTGAGTTAATACTGTCAATTTTCCTTCAATGCTTTCCCTTTCAGGATAACCTTCTTCATTGGAATGATAATCGTCGAAAAGCTGTTCCATATCAAAAGAAAATGTCTGATTGTCAACGTTACTTTGCATCAATAATATGATCGTCAAGGATTTCTGCAGCACCAGGTGGTAATGACTCCAACAGTTGAATTATACATTCTCCAGCTTCTTCAATGGCATCAACAGTTTCTTGTCTTCTTTCCACAGTTTCATTTCTTTTCAACAAGAGGCTTACATTGTGTGAAGAAAGAAACGGTGGATTGTCAGATTTAATATCACAAACAATGATCTCACCAACTATACATTCTGATTGGTTATAGTTGATTGTGAAATTAATGGGTTCTTGTAAATCATCGTAAGATTCCGACTGTACATCGTTAGCTTTTGCCATTTTCTTTTTCTTTCTCACGGTCTTAGGCATAATGGTAACATCAAACGTAAATCGCGTGTAATTATTTCTGTCGCTGATTTACATACTATTTTTAAACTGTCTGGAAAGCTTTCACGGCTTACCTCTTTGTCCATTTCTTCACTGATGTTGATCGACGAGGAAGCCGACAAAATATTCATTCGTACAGATCCTTTGTATAACACTGCTTCCATAGTTCAAATCTACACACAACATGTTCTCCGACCCCATATTGACAAGGAGTCTGATCACGTCAGGCATTTTCTAAAACTACTATATATTAACAAAGGCATTGATTTTATTGACATGCCTAGTATTTTTCGAGATGCTCATATAGTTGATTCTATCCCAAAATATATCAAAAATTCCGAAAGTCCTGTAATTTGTTATAAGTACAAAAAGCCTATTAGAAATATTATTTTCAACTACAACACAATTGTTTCTGACCTTGATATAGTAAATAACACTCCTTAGGAATGTGAATGTAACACATCAAAATTTTGCTATGCTCCAGCAGGTCATGAAGTCACTGGTAATTTTGATATTGTTGATAAAAGTATTCGGCATTTGTTTTCGAAAGGTCGTAAATATAGATTACCTTCAATTATTGATTTTAATGCCTGTCGTGCCCAGATCGCCCACTCCATTGAAGATTTTAGTATAAAATGGTGTCGTAGAGAACATGCGGACCCAAACTCGCTTTCTACTTAGAAAAAGTCAATTCTTAAAAGTATAGATACACGTATTAACTTGTATAACGCTAACCCCTCTTTACTTCCTCCGAGACCTAGGCTTTCCCTAAATCGGGAATTCAGGAATTTCATAATAAATTTGTTTTAGTTCCTGCCGATAAAGCAGCTAATAATGTAATTATTGTTTGACGCCTACATTACGTCAATGTTTTATCTCTGGAACTCGGCAGCACCAATTCGTATACTCCATTACATGCTACTGAGGAGGATGTTGTTTCCACACATATCACTTGGTGCACTACTTTCAAGGCTGGGGTAGACGAAATCAAAACAAACTGCCTACTATGTACTGGATTCCTAAATTACATAAAAATCCATATAAGGCCCGCTTTATTTCGAATTCGAGTGCCTGCACTACAACAAACATCCTCCAAACTTTTAACTTCTTGTCTTACTGCCGTTAAAGATCACGTTAAACGATATTGTGATAAAACTTATGAAAACTCGGGGATTAATTTGTTTTGGTCTATAAAACATTCAGGAGACGATCTTGATAAAACTTTCAATAAACGTCATGTTTCTTCTATAAGCACTTATGATTTCTCTACACTATATACAACTTTACCACATCAACTCAATCATTATCAAAGACAAGCTAATTTCTCTTTTTCGAAAAAACATTCACTAGAGAAAATACTACATTTTTGGCCTTTAATAATATTAAAGCGTTTTTTACTAACGGCAGTTTAGACAATTATACTATATGGACTTTCTATGAAGTTTGTGAAGAACTCATCTTCCTATTAGATAATATTTTCGTCAAGTATGGAACCACCGTTTATAGACAAAGTGTTGGTATCCCTACGAACTGTGCACCACTTGTCGCAGATTTGTTTTTATTTTGCTATGAAAGAGATTTCATGTTGAGTCTTTCACCAGATACCCAGGCAGATGTTATTGAAGTCTTTAATGACACCTCTCGGTATCTGGATGACATATTGAACATTGACAACCTTTCTTTCCAACTATGGTTAATAATATTTATCCTAAAGAACTTCAGCTTAACAAAGCTAATATATCTGATAATAACGCTTCTTTTCTTAATTTAGATCTCTCGATTGAATATGGTGAATTAAATAGCAAAATCTATGACAAGAGAGATGATTTTAATTTTGACATTGTTAATTATCCTCATTTGGATGGGGATGTTCCCCGTGCAACTTCTTATTCTGTGTATGTGTCTCAACTTATTCGTTTTTCAAGAGGTTGTACTCGAGTTGAGGATTTTAATATTCGTAATCTTTGTATAACTAAAAACTACTCAATCAGGGTTACCGTTACCATAAACTTCGTAAAACCTTTGCAAAATGTTCTTATCGTAACCCTGATATTCTTTCCAAATATAAAAGTAGTTCAAGGACTCTTCTGCGACAAGGACTATCACAACCTGACTTCTATGGTGATGTGATTTATAGACTTCGTAAGATTCTTGGTCATGATCACTTTCATACTGTCTTTGTTAGACTTGTTAACAAGTTTATCAAAAGAGGTTATGACCCTATCATTTTACAAAGTACTGCATGCTTGGTGGTGGACCCTTTTATAGTTCGCCACTACGCTTTCCTCTTTAATTGTACGATGACCTGACGGCCTGTGGACCCTATGATGACGCCTACCTAAAGCCCAATGGGACTTGATGTTAGTCTATGATCTTTCTTTTAGTGCCCTTAATGGTTTATTCTCTTGTTGTTCTGGCTTCTGCCAAGTCACTGAGTACCTTCATTGTGGCTTTCTGGGCTATTGTTTTTTTGTATTATATTTTCACGAGCATATTTGTGTTTTACTTATATTGCCTATTGATGATGCCTTGTTGGTTAGAGATTAGATCATGTCGGGGATTTCTTTATTTACACTGTCCTGTTTTAATGGGATGAAAGTAGGGTAAGTTTGAGTTTTGGTTCACCCTAGAACCGGTTAAAATCCCCAGTGGACTTGTTGCCACTGACCGTTCCAAGGCGATAGCCCTATTGTCAACTATTTTGTGTTTGTGATGTCGTTTGCATTTTTTATTACTTTTGCCTTCTCGTTTGTCTGTTTGCGTGTTTGTTTTTGTGTTTTGTGGTTGACTGTCGTCCTTGAATGCTGCTTTCCCTGTCCGATATGTTTGTCTTTCTTTGTTATTTCAGATTTTGATGTTGCTTTTGCTTCTTTGAATACATCCGTTTGTAACTGCAATATCGTAAACGGTTCATTGGAAATTGATCGTGTTTGTGATATTAAATCTGACAATCGACCGTTTAATATTCAAAGGCGTTAGCCCATTTGTGTTTGTGATGTCTAATTTGGAATTTTGTTCATCTTTAAAGTTGTTCGTGTTTGTGGCTGACTGTCGTCCTTTTTGCTGTTCTATTTTTATATCCATATTTCATCGCGTATCCAACCGGAACGGAATACTGTCTCTCCCACATATGAAGTCTATCTAAGTCAGAAACGAGAAAAACAAAAACCTCTCTTGCAATTTGTCTACACAAGGAGTATGTTTCATTCGTGTTCTCTTTAAAATCAAATAGCATTGATTGGATATCTGTCACCCTATTTAGTATAGGCTTGTCCGTAGAATCGTTCGTATGTGAATTATATCCAACTTTGTTCGCATCTTTTGACACACCCTCATGACTGCATTTCTTAGCAGTTACCGACTTTACTTCAGCAAGGAATGTCGCATTCTCTTCACAGTACCTTTTCAACAAGCTTGAAAAAAATTTCGTCTCGTTAGATAGTTTCTTCGGACAATTGCCGTTATCGCCGCCGTGTATGGATACCGCCTGATTTGTAATTCGTAGCCATAAGGTTTCGTCAAACGATGTTTTGAAGACCGTTGTACTTTCATGCTGTAGCTTACGAAAGGCAAAGACTTCGTATCCTGGATTGCCATTTCACTTACAATTTGAATTACGTAATAATGTGGAATGTTATAATATGCAGGCGTTGTATATAACTTATAATACATCGTTTTTATGGTATTGAACCCGACACCCTTCTTCTACGTAAACCATTTCTGGAGCAAAAACTGATAACACCTTTGACACTAAAGTAGTTATTCTATTTATCGCGTTATTTGTCCCATATTGCATCCTCGTCTTGTCTGTGAACTCTGGATCTGTTGGTGACTGAAATACATTCTCATAGTGCTGCTGTTGCTTTTTCAATCCACGCAACCAGAGAGCTGTGTGTAGGGTGCTTCCCGTCACTTTGGCTTTTTGTCTTGTTTGTTTCCATGTTTCAGACCCTTGCTATATATGCGAACAATTATTATATACAAGTATATCTTTGGATACTTCCGTTTCATTTCCAGTCATGCATATATAATTTGCCGGAACTGAAAGGTCGCAATAATGGCCCTTGGCTAAAAATCTCCGGTACTCTATCGATTTCGGCAATAGCATATACTATTTTGTCAATAAGCCTTAATTGAAAACATTTTTTCAGATAGGTGTTTGCATCGATCGTCTCGATCGATGCAAACACCTATCTGGAAAAAAAAATTGATGCTGCTAATGGCATATGAATATTTGTTTTTCATTTGATCATTTATGCAATGTCTCGAATTTCATCTTTTTAGTAACTTTGATCGATTAAAAGTTTCGAGAATACTCTTCCGGCATGTCATAGATGAAATCTAATTTTGGCCTTTCTAATAGTATCAGTTCTTTTCCCAATGATTCGATATGTTTGAGGTCGCATTCCAACCACTCCTGTTTTGAAAGTAACACATCTGGACCTTCATAACCCCATAAATTGATATCACCCATTTTTTGTTTTTTAACTCCAGTGTTCATTTTCTTCCCATCAACACATAATTTGTATGTTTGCGATTCGTCATCGACATTTATTAAATCTATCATTTCATATATGATCCCTTGGTGAATGTTCTGAAGCTGTGCTGTTGCATGTTTACCTCCGATACAATTTCTATGAGGGCAGTAAAATAGACAGCAGATTCCCGACGGTTAAGTGTTCCTTGAAGTACATGCCCTTGGTTTTGCCAACCTCCAATGAATCTTAAAACTTTCCCTTGAACAATTAAGGCCTACATTCCATTACTGCTTTACGTCTGGCGAGTATCGCATTTGATGACTGTCGCTTTGTGAGAACCACTCATAAACTATATCGAAATATAATAAGCAATGTTCATCATTGGACGTTGTTTGTCTCTTAGGAGTGTGTTAAATTTCAGATATGGTGTTGGTGGCCATTTCTTTTTTCAATGAAATTTGCCACATTTCTATTATATCGGGCAGCAATTTCCTGCTTACATTGGAATGTTCTGATAATTGCAAGGTTATGGTTTGTTCAATTTGACATTCCTTATTTTCTGTTGACAATCTTTGTGAGCTATTAATGCCAATGATTCGGCAAAATTTATAGAACGGCTAAGTTGATGTAATCTCGGACAAGCCTTCATCTAAAATATCTAACTCATTGAGTGACATATTTGTACAACTTTCATTTTAAAACATTTCTTTTTGCGAAGTCGAATGGTATCTAAATCTGTTAGGAACTGGCTCAGTTTTTCAAAGAGGAACTTCAACATTTATGAATTTCTTGTTACAAGGTGCAGTGTGATTAAACCGTCTACAACATCACAGTTTTGTCCTTTCCCTAATTAACTGCAACTTTTGTTTTTACAAAATATCTTGGGATTTCTTTGGAATAATATGTGGAATTAAGTGTGCAGTATATACAATATATAGCGGAAATTCTCGAGTTGCGTTTCTTTTGCGTTTCAGTATATGTCAGTTTTCCAATGTTGTGAATGGTATAAAACTCAAATTAACACGTATACATTCATAGTCAAACTTTAGAAATGTAATATAACAGACCAAATATAATCACTCATTTCTCCCCTGGTGTTAAATTAATGATAACTGGGTAAAAAGCATGGTTTCGATTGAGGACCCCTCGAGATGAACTCCACTGTTTCGCTTCAAAAAAAACACACTACCGAAATGCGTACGCTTCCGTTCAGACGACACTGTGATAATGCCACCTCATGTTTGAAAGCGTTCCTTAACTTGACGTTGTTCATGTTATACCGCTAGTGTTTTCCATATTAAAGTTATGATTCATTTTCATTTTTATATTAGCATTCCCACTAGCTGCGAAAGGACGTATTGTTTTTTTAAATTGGTATTTAAAGCTTCTTTGGCATAATTTAGATACAAATTTATCAAAAAAGATTGTTTTAAGACTCAACTTTTTTTTAAAATTTGAGTATGACAAAGTCCAGTGACATTTCTTTCAAAACACGTAAAAAATATATAGATCATCGGACTGCTAATGATGTTTCATTAACATTTCTTTAAATTACACACATTGTTGAGTTATGTTGACATTTTCACTGTAAATACTGTACACACAATTTTGGCATAAAGATATACTATTATATAATATTTATATATACCACTAATGAAGAAACAATCTTATTTTCCTACAGCAAAATGATAAATTCTACTCACAGCTATCCATACCACCTATTTTATTGATAACAAAACATAATCACAAATGACGGAAAAAATATGGAAAAAATACTTTTGCTTAAAATTTGATATATAACCGTCTTAAATCCTACATTATATCCATATCTACTAGAACGCAAAACGTGAAACAATAATGTTGTCAAATACAAAACAGGAAAGTAGCAGACTCGGTTTTATTGAGTATGTTCATGAGAAGTAGTTATAAGATGCAACACATCTAACGCCTCCTTGGACCGGCTTAAGCGATAGTCTACTTTAAAGCAACACAGAATGGGATTGATGATCCCAAAGGACCAGTAAATAATAACACTACTGATCTGTAGTCGGGGCGACGTTTTAGGGCCGCCACACAGCACGGAACAAACGCTAGTGTGAATGCCAGTAACTACTGAAAAGGTGATCCCTTGGAAGCAACACACACAAACAAGAGAGGAAAATAGCAGACTCGGTTCTATTGAGTCTGTTCATGGGAAAAAATGCTTAGCCAACATCCTTAAGTGCAGTGTGAAGGGTATCCGCGTGCTACGAATATGCGGCGTTATATTTTACTGTTTCTTTGGGATCATCGAGCCTAATCATTTGGTCTTAAAGTAGAATACCGGCGATAGAGGGTGTTAGATGTAATACATGTTTAGTTCCGCTCTCATGAACAACGCAATACAACAGCTTTTGTTTTGGTTGTCTGCGTTGCTAGCAAAGGAAATCCCTTTCCAGTATATATATAGTATACTGTCAATAGTCATATTTTAGTAATATACACATTTACACAAAAAGATTCAGGTAAATACATTTCATGACTCGACTTAAGGAATGAATTATCAATATCCATCGCATCTTTAAATTAAATGTACGATCTCTACTTGATTAGTTATTATTCCCTTATGATCAGGTCGACTAAAAGCAAGATTGCGTTGACAGAAATCAAGGCACAATCCAATCACAATATCGCATAAATCCGCCTGATTTCTCCATTAACGTAATGTTATACTGACGGAGGAAGTTGAGGGGATTGTAGCATGGTTATGTAGCAAATTGACAAGACAATGTTAATACAAGACCATTAATTTACATGAATTTCAAAAGGAAATCTCTAACAATAAAATAGCAATCAACATAGTGTTTGATCTTGAAAATTGTGTTGCTTAGCCTACCCAGGAAGAGTTTGATGAACTAAAAAAGGATGGATTGCTCTTGCTGGCCCAAAATGATGAATTAACACAATTTAAAGTTTCCATGAGGACATCTGACATTAAGACAATTTTGGTCAAATATATGGTAGAAGAAGAAATGTTTGATGAAAGTACATTATTCCTTCTAGTAAAGAAATTGAATTGGAAAAAACGAAAATTGAAAAGAAATGTAGGAAAATAAAGCAAAAGAACGGAAAGAAATTGAATTGAGACAAATGGAAAAAAAGAAAAAGAAATTGAAATTAGAAAAATGCAATTGCAAGAAGAAAAATATAGGAGAGAGTTTAAACTGAAGATGAAGTAATTAGATTTAGCAAGCAAGACAAGTTCATCATCTCCACACCCCACCAACTCAACTTCTACTTTTGATGTTACTAAAAACACCAGTACCGCCTTTTCAGGAAAAGGAAGTTGACAAATATTTTCTTCATTCTGAGAAAATTGCAGAAGATTTGAAATGGCCAATAGAACATCGAGCATTACTTTCACAGAGTGTTTTAATTGGAAAAACCCGCGAGGTTTACACTCAGTTAACTGTTGAACAAATTAAAGTTTCTCAAACGAAACCTTAAAGATATTATCATAAAAGCTTATGAATTGGTACCTGAGGCATATAGAAAGAAATTTAGAAATAGTAAATGAAAAATGAATTTGCTCGAACCAAAGAACAACCATTTGATAGATGTTGTGCATCCAGAAAAATTGAGCGCGATCATGATACATTGAGGCAATTTATTTTAACTGAAAAGTGCAAAAGGTGTATTAACAATGATATTAAAAACATATTTGTATGAGCAAAAGGTTGAAACACTTAGAGACGCTGTTCGCTCAATTTACTTGCAATTATTGCTTATGACGTCGTTATTATTGTGTACACAATACGAATATTACGAATATTACGAACCTCTTTGCTTAAAAATACTGCAATAAATACGTTAGTTAAGATGCATGTGTATATTGTATCTTAATCTGAATGAATTGCATTGAACCAGGAGTTAATACATTATAAGTGTTATATTTTGGAAACAACGTTACTTTAAGGTATGCATACCTTGGTAAATGCAGTTGTTGGGTGTGTGCTTTTTACAACTCTATGTATGAGGGAGAACTGAACACTGCTCTATAATAACGCATTTGACCACTCTATGTATGAGAGGGAACTAAACACTGCTCTGAAATAACGCACTTGACGCCTCTACGTATGAGACGGAACTAAACACTGCTCTGTAATTAGGCACTTGACGCCACTATGAATGAGACGGAACTGAACATTGCTCTCTAATAAGGCACTTGACACCTCTATGTATGAGAGGGAACTAAACTCTGCTCTGTAATAACGCATTTGACCACTCTATGTATGAGAGGGAACTAAACACTGCTCTGAAATAACGCACTTGACTCCTCTATGTATGAGACGGAACTAAACACTGCTCTGTAATAAGGCACTTGACGCCACTATGAATGAGACGGAACTGAACATTGCTCTCTAATAAGGCACTTGACACCTCTATGTATGAGAGGGAACTAAACACTGCTCTGCAATAAGGCACTTGACACCTCTATGTATGATAGGGAACTAAACACTGCTCTGTAATAAGGCACTTGACTCCTCTATGTATGAGAAGGAACAAAACACTGCTATGTAATAAGACACTTGACCCCTCTATGTATGAGATGAAGCTCAACACAGCTATGTAATAAGGCAATTGAGGCCTCTGTGTACGAGACGGTACTAAACATTGCTCTGTAATAAGGCACTTAACGCCTCTATGTATGAGAGGTACCTTAACACTGCTCTATAATAAGGCAGTTGACACATATATGCATGAGAGTGAACTAAACACTGCTCTGTAATAAGGCACATGAGATGGGCACTAAACGCCTCACTGTAATAAGGCACTTGACGACTCTGTGTAAGAGAGGAACTAAACACTGCTCTGTAATAAGGCATTTGACACATCTATGTATGAGAGGGAACTAAGCACTGCTCTGTAATAAAGCAGTTGCCGCCTCTATGTATCAACGGGAACTAAACACTACTCTGTAATAAGGCACTTGACGTCTCTATGTATGAGAGGGAACTCAACACTGCTCTGTAATAAAGCATTTTCAAATATATGTACGAGAGGGAACTAAGCACTGCTCTGTAATAAGACACTTGACCCCTATATGTATGACATGAAACTAAACACTGCTCTATAATAAGGCACATGAGGCCTCTATGTATGAGCGGGAATAAACACTGCTCTGTAATAAGGCACTTGACGCCTGGGTGTATGAGACGGACATGAACACTGCTCTGTAATAAGGCACTTAGCTCCTCTATGCATCAGAGGTAACTTCAAACTGCTCTATAATAAGAGACTTGAAGCCTGTAAGTATAAGAGGGAACTAAAAACTGCTCTGTAATAATTCATTTGACACCTCTATGTATCAGACGGAAGTACACACTGCTCTGCAATAAGGCACTTAGCTCCTCTAAGCATGAGAGGTAAATTAAAACTGCTCTATAATAAGACTCTTGACACAAGCGTGAACTAAAATCTGCTCTGTAATAAGGCACTTGGCGCTTCTATGTATGAGATGGACATTAAACGCCGCACTGTAATAAGCCACTTGACGCCTCCATGTATCATAGGGGCACTAACGACTGCCCAATAATACGGCAATCCAAGCCACTATGTATGAGAGGGAACTAAACACTGCTCTGTATAAAGGCAATGGTCGCCTCTATGTATGAGCGGGAATTAACTGCTCTGTAATAAGGCATTTGAAACATCTATGTATCAGACGGAACTACACACTGGTCTGTAATAAGGCACTTGACGCCCTATGTATGAGACGGAACTAAGCACTGCTCAGTAATAAGGCACTTGCCGCTTATATTTATGAGAGAGAACTTCACACTGCTCTGTAAGAAGGCACTTGACGCCTCTATGTATGAGAGGGAACTAAACACTGCTCTGTAATAAGGCACTTGACGCCTCTATGTTTGAGTGGGAACTAAACACTACTCTGAAATAAGAAACTTGATCCCTCTGTGTATGAGATGGAACTACACACTGCTCTGTAATATGGCACTTGATCCCTCTATGTATAAGACGGTCTAAACACTGGTGTATAATAGGGCTCTTGAGGCCTCTATGTATGAGAGGAAAGAAAATCTGCTCTGTAATAAGGCACTTGCGCCTCTGTGTATCAAACGGACCTAAACATTGCTCTGTAAATAAGGCACTTAGCGCCTCCATGTATCATAGACGGAATTACACACTACTCTGTAATAAGGCACTTGACTCCTCTATGTATGAGACGGAACTAAACACTGCTCTGTAATAAGGCAATTGACGCCTCTATGCATGAGAAGAAACTACACACTGCTCTGTTATAAGGCACTTGACGCTCTATGTATGAGAGGGAACTAAACGTTGCTTTATAATAAGGCAATTGACGCTTTTATGTATGAGCAGGGCACTAAACGCCGCACTGTAATAAGGCACTTGGCGCCTCTATGTATCATAGGGGCACTAACGACTGCCCACTAATACGGCAATTCAAGTCACTATATATGAGCGGGAACTAAACACTGCTCTGTAATAAGGCATTTGAAACCTCTATGTGTCAGACGGAACTATACACTGCTCTGTAAGAAGGCACATGACGCCTTTATGTATTGGACGGAACTAAACACTGCTATGTAATAAGGCAATTGACTCCTCTATGTATGAGAGGGAACTAAACACTGCTCTGTAATAAGGCAATTGACTCCTCTATGTATGAGTGGGAACTAAACACTGCTCTGAAATAAGAAACTTGATCCCTCTATGTATGAGATGGAACTAAACACTGCTCTGTAATATGGCACTTGATCCCTCTATGTATAAGACGGATCTAAACACTGGTGTATAATAGGGCACTTGAGGCCTCCATGTATGAGAGGAAAGAAAATCTGCTCTTTAATAAGGCACTTGCGCCTCTGTGTATGAAACGGACCTAAACACTGCTCTGTAATAAGGCACTTAGCGCCTCCATGTATCATAGATGGAATTACACACTACTCTGTATTAAGGCACTTGAATCCTCTATGTATGAGACGGAACTAAACACTGCTCTGTAATAAGGCAATTGACGCCTCTATGCATGAGAAGAAACTACACACTGCTCTGTTATAAGGCACTTGACGCTCTATGTATGAGCAGGGCACTAAACGCCGCACTGTAATAAGGCACTTGACGCCTCTATGTATCATAGGGGCACTAACGACTGCCCACTAATACGGCAATTGAAGTCACTATATATGAGCGGGAACTAAACACTGCTCTGTAATAAGGCATTTGAAACCTCTATGTGTCAGACGGAACTATACACTGCTCTGTAAGAAGGCACATGACGCCTTTATGTATTGGACGGAACTAAACACTGCTATGTAACAAGGCAATTGACTACTCTATGTATGAGAGGGACCAGAACACTGCTCTGTAATAAAGCATTTCACATCTATGTATGAGAAGGAACTAAACAATGCTCTGTATTAAGGCACTAGTTGCCTCTGTGTATCAGAGGGAAATAAACACTGCTCTGTAATGAGGCACTTGACACATCTATGTATGAGACGGAACTAAACGCTGCTCTGTAATAAGGCAATTGACGCCTCTATGTATGAGAGGCAACTACACACTGCTCTGTAATAAGGCACTTGACGCCTCTATGTATGACAGGGTCCTAAACACGACTCTGTAATAAGGCAAGTGACGCCTCTATGTATGAAAGTGAACTAAACACTGCTCTGTAATAAGAAACTTGACCAATCTATGTATATGACGGAACTAAACACTGGTCTATAATAGGGCACTTGAGGCCACTATGTATGAGAGGAAAGATAAACTGCTCTGTAATTAGGCACTTGACGCCTCTGTGTATGAGACTGACCTAAACACTACTCTGTAATAATGCACTGAGCGCCTCTATGCATAAGAGGTAACTTAAAACTGCTCTATAATAAGATACTTGACACCTATATGTATATGAGTGAACTAAAAACTGCTCAGTAATAAGGCACTTGAAGCCTCTATGTATGAGATGGGCACTTAACACCGCACTGTAATAAGGTACTTGACGCCTCCATGTGTGATAGGGGCACTAACGACTGCCCACTAAGAAGGCAATTCACGGCTTTAATTATGAGACGAAACTAAACACTGCTCTGTAATAATGCAATGGCCGCCTCTATGTATGAGCCGGAACTAAATACTTCTCTGTAATAATGTATTTGACACGTCTATGTATGAAAGGGAACGCGAGACTGCTCTGTAATAAGGCACGTGACGCCTCCATTTATCAGACGGAACTTCACACTGCCCAGTAATAAGGGACTTGACTCCTCTATGTATGAGACGGAACTAAACGCTGCTCTGTAATAAGGCAATTGACGCCTCTATGTATGAGAGGCAACTACACACTGCTCTGTAATAAGGCACTTGACTCCTCTATGTATGACAGGGTACTAAACACAGCTCTGTAATAAGGCAAGTGACGCCTCTATGAATGGAAGTGAACTAAACACTGCTCTGTAATAAGAAACTTGACCAATCTATGTATAAGACGGAACTAAACACTGGTCTATAATAGGGCACTTGAGGCCTCTATGTATGAAAGGAAAGATAAACTGCTCTGCAATTAGGCACTTGACGCCTCTGTGTATGAGACTGACCTAAACACTACTCTGTAATAATGCACTGAGCTCCTCTATGCATAAGAGGTAACTTAAAACTGCTCTATAATAAGATAATTGACACCTATATGTATATGAGTGAACTAGAAACTTCTCTGTAATAAGGCACTTGAAGCCTCTATGTATGAGATGGGCTCTTAACACCGCACTGTAATAAGGTACTTGACGCCTTCATGTATGATAGGGGCACTAACGACTGCCCACTAAGAAGGCAATTCACGGCTTTATTTATGAGACGGAACTAAACATTGCTCTGTAATAATGCAATGGCCGCCTCTATGTATGAGCCGGAACTAAATACTGCTCTGTAATAATGTATTTGACACGTCTATGTATGAAAGGGAACGCGAGACTGCTCTTTAATAAGGCACTTGACGCCTCCATTTATCAGACGGAACTTCACACTGCCCATTAATAAGGCACTTGACGCCTCTATGTATGGGACGTAACTAAACACTGTTCTATAATAAGGTACTTGACACCTCTATGTACGAGAGGGAACTAAACACTGCTCTGTAATAATGCACTTGACGCCTCTATGTTTGAGAGATGACTAACCACTGGTCTTCTGAAGCAATAAAGCATTTCCACCTCTATGTATGATATGGAACTAAACACTGCTCTGTAGTAAGGTACTAGTTGCCTCTATGTATGAGAAGGTACTAAACACTGCTCTGTTAAAAGGCACTTGACGCCTATATGTATGAGACGGAACTAAACATTGCTCTGTGATAAGGCACTTGACTCCTCTTTGTATGAGAGGGAACTAAACACTGCTCTGTAATAAGGCACTTGACTCCTCTATGTATGAGAGGTACCTTAACACTGCTCTATAATAAGGCATATGACACTTATATGTTTCAGAGTGAACTTAATACTGCTCTGTAATAAGGCACTTGACGACTCTATGCATGAGATGTGCACTAAACGCCGCACTGTAATAATGCACTTGACGCCTCTATATATTATAAGGGCACTAACGACTGCCCTGCAATAAGGCAATTTACGCCTCTATATATGAGAGGGAACTAAACACTGCTCTGTAATAATGCACTTGACGACTCTGTGTATGAGAAGGAACTAAACACTGCTCTGCAATAAGGCACTTAACTCCTCTATGTATGAGAGGTACCTTAACACTGCTCTATAATAAGGCATTTGACACTTATATGTATCAGTTGAACTGAATAATGCTCTATAATAAGGCACTTGACGCCTCTATGTATGAGATTGACACTAAACGCCGCACTATAATAAGGCACTTGACACCTCTATGTATGATAGGGGAACTAACGACTTCCCTGTAATAGTGCAATTCACTCCTCTATGCATGAGAGGGAACTAAACACTGCTCTGTAATAAAACATTAGCAATTCTTTGTATGAGAGGAAAATGAACACTGGTTTGTAATAAGGCACTTGACCCTCTATGTATGAATGGGGCACTAAACACTGCTCTGTAATAAAGCACTTGACCCTATATGTATGAGATGGAACTAAACACTGCTCTGTAATGTAATAAGGCACTTGACCCCTCTATGTATTAGAGGTAACTAAACACTGCTCTGTAATATAATAAGGCACTTGGCGCCTCAATTTATGAGAAGGAACTAAACACTGCTCTGTAATAAGGCATTTGAAACCTCTATGTGTCAGACGGAACTATACACTGCTCTGTAAGAAGGCACATGACGCCTTTATGTATTGGACGGAACTAAACACTGCTATGTAACAAGGCAATTGACGCCTCTATGTATGAGAGGGACCAGAACACTGCTCTGTAATAAAGCATTTCACATCTATGTATGAGAAGGAACTAAACAATGCTCTGTATTAAGGCACTAGTTGCCTCTGTGTATCAGAGGGAAATAAACACTGCTCTGTAATGAGGCACTTGACACATCTATGTATGAGACGGAACTAAACGCTGCTCTGTAATAAGGCAAATGACTCCTCTATGCATGAGAGGCAACTACACACTGCTCTGTAATAAGGCACTTGACGCCTCTATGTATGACAGGGTACTAAACACGACTCTGTAATAAGGCAAGTGACCCCTCTATGTATGAAAGTGAACTAAACACAGCTCTGTAATACGAAACTTGACCAATCTATGTATAAGACGGAACTAAACACTGGTCTATAATAGGGCACTTGAGGCCTCTATGTATTAGAGGAAAGATAAACTGCTCTGCAATTAGGCACTTGACGCCTCTGTGTATGAGACTGACCTAAACACTACTCTGTAATAATGCACTGAGCACCTCTATGCATAAGAGGTAACTTAAAACTGCTCTATAATAAGATACTTGACACCTATATGTATATGAGTGAACTAAAAACTGCTCTGTAATAAGGCACTTGAAGCCTCTATGTATGAGATGGGCACTTTACACCGCACTGTAATAAGGTACTTGACGCCTCCATGTATGATAGGGGCACTAACGACTGCCCACTAAGAAGGCAATCCACGGCTTTATTTATGAGACGGAACTAAACACTGCTCTGTAATAATGCAATGGCCGCCTCTATGTATGAGCCGGAACTAAATACTGCTCTGTAATAATGTATTTGACACGTCTATGTTTGAAAGGGAACGCGAGACTGCTCTGTATTAAGGCACTTGACGCCTCCATTTATCAGACGGAACTTCACACTGCCCATTAATAAGGCACTTGACGCCTCTATGTATGAGACGGAACTAAACGCTGCTCTGTAATAAGGCAATTGACGCCTCTATGTATGAGAGGCAACTACACACTGCTCTGTAATAAGGCACTTGACCCCTCTATGTATGACAGGGTACTAAACACGGCTCTGTAATAAGGCAAGTGACGCCTCTATGTATGAAAGTGAACTAAACACTGCTCTGTAATAAGAAACTTGACCAATCTATGTATAAGACGGAACTAAACACTGGTCTATAATAGGGCACTTGAGGCCTCTATGTATGAGAGGAAAGATAAACTGCTCTGTAATTAGGCACTTGACGCCTCTGTGTATGAGACTGACCTAAACACTACTCTGTAATAATGCACTGAGCTCCTCTATGCATAAGAGGTAACTTAAAACTGCTCTATAATAAGATACTTGACACCTATATGTATATGAGTGAACTAAAAACTGCTCTGTAATAAGGCACTTGAAGCCTCTATGTATGAGATGGGCTCTTAACACCGCACTGTAACAAGGTACTTGACGCCTCCATGTATGATAGGGGCACTAACGACTGTCCACTAAGAAGGCAACTCACGGCTTTATTTATGAGACGGAACTAAACACTGCTCTGTAATAATGCAATGGCAGCCTCTATGTATGAGCCGGAACTAAATACTGCTCTGTAATAATGTATTGGACACGTCTATGTATGAAAGGGAACGCGAGACTGCTCTTTAATAAGGCACTTGACGCCTCCATTTATCAGACGGAACTTCACACTGCCCAGTAATAAGGCACTTGACTCCTCTATGTATGAGACGTAACTAAACACTGTTCTATAATAAGGTACTTGACACCTCTATGTACGAGAGGGAACTAAACACTGCTCTGTAATAATGCACTTGACTCCTCTATGTATGAGAGGGGACTAACCACTGGTCTTCTGAAGCAATAAAGCATTTCCACCTCTATGTATGATATGGAACTAAACACTGCTCTATATTAAGGTACTAGTTGCCTCTATGTATGAGAAGGTACTAAACACTGCTCTGTTAAAAGGCACTTGACGCCTATATGTATGAGACGGAATTAAACATTGCTCTGTGATAAGGCACTTGACGCCTCCTTGTGTGAGAGGGAACTAAACACTGCTCTGTAATAAGGCACTTGACCCCTCTATGTATGAGAGGGAACTAAACACTGCTCTGAAATAAGGCAATTGACCCCTCTATGTATGAGAGGGAACTAAACACTGCTCTATAATAAGACACTTGACCCCTCTATGTATGAGGTGGATCTAAACACTGCTCTGTATAAGGCACTTGACCCATCTATGTATGAGAGGGAACTAAACACTGCTCTGTAATAAGTCACTTAACTCCTCTATGTATGAGAGGTACCTTAACACTGCTCTATAATAAGGCATTTGACACTTATATGTATCAGAGTGAACTTAATACTGCTCTGTATTAAGGCACTTGACGACTCTATGTATGAGATGTGCACTAAACGCCGCACTGTAATAATGCACTTGACGCCTCTATATATTATAAGGGCACTAACGACTGCCCTGCAATAAGGCAATTTACGCCTCTATATATGAGAGGGAACTAAACACTGCTCTGTAATAAGGCACTTGACGACTCTGTGTATGAGAAGGAACTAAACACTGCTCTGCAATAAGGCACTTAACTCCTCTATGTATGAGAGGTACCTTAACACTGCTCTATAATAAGGCATTTGACACTTATATGTATCAGAGTGAACTAAATACTGCTCTGCAATAAGGCACTTGACGCCTCTATGTATGAGATTGGCACTAAACTCCGCACTATAATAAGGCACTTGACACCTCTATGTATGATATGGGAACTAACGACTTCCCTGTAATAGTGCTATTCACTCCTCTATGCATGAGAGGGAACTAAACACTGCTCTGTAATAAAACATTTGCACTGCTGTGTATGAGAGGAAAATGAACACTGGTTTGTAATAAGGCACTTGATCCTCTATGTATGAATGGGGCACTAAACACTTCCCTGTAATAAAGCACTTGATCCTATATGTATGAGATGGAACTAAACACTGCTCTGTAATGTAATAAGGCACTTGACCCCTCTATGTATAAGAGGTAACTAAACACTGCTCTGTAATATAATAAGGCACTTGGCGCCTCAATTTATGAGAAGGAACTAAACACTGCTCTGTAATAAGGCGCTTGACCTCTCTATGTATGAGAGGTAACTAAACACTGCTCTGTAATAAGGCACTTAAATCCTCTATTCATGATAGGGAATAAACACTCCTCTGTAATAAGGCACTTGACACCTTTACGTCTGATTGAGTCTTAAAGATTGCATGTGTGAGAGGACATTAAAAAACGCTGTTTAATAAGGCAAGTGACGCCTTTATGTATGAGAGGGAACTAAACACTGCTCTGTAATAAGGCACTTGACACCTCTATGTATGATTGAGTCTTAAAGATTACATGAGTGAGAGGACACTAAACAACGCTGTTTAATAAGGCCCTTGACGCCTCTATGTATGAGAGGAAACAAAACATTGCTCTGTCATAAAGGACTTGACGCCTCCATGTAAGATTGGGTCTTAAACATTACATGTGTGAGAGGACCTAAATAACGCTGTTTAATAAGGCACGTGGGGCCTCTATGTATGAGAGGAAACTAAACACTGCCCTGTAATGGGACACTTGACGCAATCCTAGAAAACCTTTTAGAATTTGTAAGAATGTGCCACTCCGAACGGGCGTTGTAAAAGACACAGCCTGTGCACATATGTTACTAATAATACTCAGTGAAGCGCGCACGGCAGTGATGGGACCGCCTCCGCAGTAATCACGGGCGAAAAATATCCTTCTATGTCTTGGTATATATACAGAAGCGCGTAATTGGTAATCCAACTGGGCGCTGGTCGTACGTACGGAGGACAAATGATTTGCATAAATCTCCAATATCTACGCAATTAGATAATTTATATATAAAAACATATACAAACAAATTAATGTAATCCTCATTCTGAAATTACAAACAGTTCAAACAGCAAGTCAAGAACAATTGATATATAACTGTAGGAGCCAACGTAAGAAAAATCTGACTATTCAATTGCAAACAACATTTGTTTTTTTGTTTTTTAAAATGTAAACACTATAATGAGTTATGTATTGCTGAAATGGTAAATGTTTTTATAAAATTTGAATATGATTTTTTTTTCGCAAAATATTTTGAAAAATAATTTAAATAAAAATAAGTATAAAGATCGTACAGGAAATGCAGCTTTCACAGAACACAATAAACCCAAAAACCTAAAAAGACAAACATGAATTGCAATGTTAAAGGCATACGACGTCTCAAACACAAGCAGGGTTGAACATAGGGAACGGTCAGTGGCAAAAAATGCCGCTGGGGATTTAAACCAAACGTCAAACTTACCCTACTATCATCCCAATAAAAAGGGACGGTGTAAATAAAGAATTAGCCGCCTTGAACTATTTTCTAACCAACAAGGCAGCATTAAGACACTTTAAGTAAAACACAAAGATGCTCGTGTATATATAAATACAAAAGAGAATAGTCTAGAAAGTCACACAGAAGGTAGGCAATGGCTTGACAGAAGCCAGAGCAACAAGAGAAAAAAACCATTGAGGGCACGACAAGACAACATGGACAAGATTGTAGACAAACATCAAATGTCACCGTCCGTTTGGGCTTTAGGTAGACGTCATCATAGGGTCCACAGCCTGTCCGATCATCGCACAATTAAAGAGGAAAACATAGTGGCGAACTGTAAATGGGTGCACCATAAAGCATGCAGTGCGTTGCAAAATGATAGGGTCATTACCTCTTTTGATAAACTTTTTAACATGTCTAACAAAGATAGTACGAAAATGACCAAGGATCTTACGAAGTTTGTAAATAACCATAGAAGTCTGATTGTGATAATCCTCATCGCAGAAGAGTTCTTAAATTACTTTTATATTTGGCAAAGGTTTTACGAAATTGATGGTAACGGTAGCCTTGGTGGGGTAGCTTTTTAGTTTTACAAATATTACGAATGTTAAAGTTCTCAACTCCAGTACAAGCTCTAGAAAAACGAATAAGTTGAGACACATAGAGCCAATAAGAAGTGGCTCGTAGAACATCCCCGTCTAAATGCGGATAATAAACGATATCAAAATGGATACCAACAATATGTCTATATGTTCCATACCTGAGGAAAATATTTTCTAATATAAAAATAAGTGATTCATAAACTTCAAAGGCCAAAATTGTTGTATTTTCCCTGGCAATTTTATTTTGCTGAGAGCAATAAGCTTGTCTTTTATAAGGTTGTGTGGTAAGATTGTATATAATGTAGAAAAATCATAAGTACTTATCGAGGAAGCTTTAAGTTTTTTGCACATTTTATCAAGAACGTCGCCTGAATTTTTAAAAGACCAAAATAAATTGATCGCAGGGTTTTCATAAACTTTAGAACAATAATGTTTAACGTGATCTTTAACGGCCGTAAGACAACAAGTTAAAGGTTTGGAGATATGTGTAGTGGTGCAAGAACTAGAATTGGAAATAAAACGAGCATTATATGGTTGTTTGTGTAATCTGGGAATCCAGTACATCATTGGAAGTCTGTTTTGCTTTTCGTCTATTCCAGCCTTGCCAATGTTGCACTGAGTGATATGCGTCGCAACAACATTATCTTCAGTAGATTGCACTGGAGTATACGAATTAGTACTCCCGAGTTCCTGAGATAAAACATTGACGTAATCATGGGGTCAAACAATAATTATATTATTAGCTGCTTTGTCAACATGAACTAAAACAAAGTTATCATGAAATTCCTGGATTTCCGATTTTAAATTACCAAATGAAAGCCTATGTCAAGGGGGACATAGGGAGGGGTTAGCCGTATAGAAGTTAATACGGGTATCTATGATGTTAAAACTAGTCTTTTTCTAATTAGAAAGGGTGTTAGGATCAGCATGTTTTCTGCGACACCATTTAATACTAAAATCCTCAATGGATTGGACGATCTGACCACGACACACATTACAATCAATCACAGAAGGCAATCTATACTTCGGATATTTAAAAAACAAATGCCAAATACGTTTATATATAATATCAAAATTATCAGTAATGACATGACCGGACGGAGCATAGCAAAATTTAAATGTTCTACACTTACATTTCCTTTCATTGCTTAGGAGTGTTGTTTACTATATCAAGGTCAGACGCTATTGTGTTGTTGTTGAAAATCATATTTCTAATTGGTTGTTTGTACTTATAACAAATTATATGATTTTCGGAATTTTTGAAATATTTAGGAATAGAATCAATAACACGATTAGCTTGGTATATCATTTTGTCTGCTTCAACGTCAATCAGCTGAGGTTGAGAAATGGATAGAGAGGTGAGACAAGAAATCATCGAGTGCTTTCCAGACTGTTTAAAAATATTATGTAAATCAGCGACTGACATAGTAATATGTGATTTCCGTTTGAACATGTATTTATTCTTATGAAGTATACCTTAAATATGTATTATTGACAATATGCTTCGTTACCCTTAGTTGTTGGTCCATAGATGATGGTGTAAAGATGCCTTAATCGCTGATTCGTTTACAAGCTTGAAATATTCTACTTTATTCAAGTCGTCTGTAACAATGTAACGTTTGTTCTGGGTACCAGCATTTTGAATGCTGGATATTAGTATTGGTTGGAAAATATCTGGTAACCGTTATGTTGGTGACCAGTACAATATCTGATTTCGCGATATTTTGACATATATTCCGGTACTTTTGCAACGATCTGTATTACGGATCTGGTACCTTGTATAATAAAAACTAATATTCTGATAGTGTTTCTTATTTGTTATATTATAATTGTAATACGTATTTTGGTAACGTACATTCTCAAGATTTGTATTATCATGTTCCTGCATTCTATTTAGCAATAGTCTGATGACCTGTATTTTGGTAAATTGTATTATCGTAGCCTGTATTCTGGTAACATTAATTTTAGTAACAATTATATTGGTGGTATTCCAGTTACATTGTACCTGTACTTCGGTAAGCTGCAATTGTTGGTGTATTGCTTTATAGCCTGCTTTCTGGAAATATTGTTTTAAGTAACCACTCTTCTGATTGATGTGTAACATGTATTTTGGTCTTATGATGACATGTTATCTGATTATGGTCGATTATTATGATAAACTGTACTATATATTAGTACTACATGTATATATCATGACCAATATGGTGCTAACATTTATTGTCGTGACTAATGTTCTGGTGATTTGTATTCGTGATCAATGTTCAAGTGATGTTTATTATCGTGATCAATGTTATATTCTGGTAGCCTTATTGTAATGATGACAAATGTTCTGGGAAACTGCATTATTGTGAACAATGCTTATTTTATTTGTATTATCTTGACTAATATTCTGGTAACCTGAATTATCATGACAACATTTCTGGTAATCTGTATTGTAGCATGCTGCTCGTATTTTTTGTTCTAGTTAATTTTATTATGATGAGCTGTATTCCGGTTGCAAGTGTTCTCGTCACATCTTTTTGTGTAGCGTGTACCATTCTAACCTTTTCTATATGTGTTTATCACCAGGTAGTCTAATGCTAGCTATTTCTATCCTTGTGCCTTTTATTTTGGTGCGTATAACTGAAAGGCCGTAGAATTTTCCAGTACCAAAAGTAAATCCGTGCAATTGTTAATATGTATTTTCATCTATGTCCTTTCCAATTATAGAAGAGAATGAAAGCCCAACCTAGTAAGACGCTATCAAAACCAATTTCTCAACAGAAAACACATTGATTACATTCAATATTTCGTGATATGTGGTGCAAATGTAATTTAAAATCAGTATGAATCATGTTAACCTAAATACCCACAAGCCGTTTGTATGGCAGCATAATCAATAGCAACTTGCGACCTTATGTATTTTGTCATTTTGTGCACAACTGGAGTCGATTTCGAGGAAAAAAAGCAATTTAATCTTTCAACTAATTATCATTACGAATGTTCATGTGGACAATTTCGAACATTATCTGCTACAAAGTGTTAATAACTAAGTATCACATGACGAAGTAACTTTACGGGCGTTTCATTGCAACGGGAATTAAGATGTTCAAAACTAATAAAACAAATGTGTTGTCTTCTTTAAGAAATGAGATATAGGGTCATATAGAAACCACAGCGTCTAAACGCAATGACATCGTATGTTCGCACTGTACCACAAACAAGGAGCAATACTTAATTAATAAAATTGATTAATTGAAAAAGACAAAATACAACATAAAGGGTGGAGAAGACAGGGAGTTTAGAAAAAATAAAAACAATTGCACCTTAAACTGAAGGAAATCAGCTACGATTACAAATGATTTTTGTTTGTCACGATGATGTCTGTGGTGATTTAAAATTAAACAACTAAATAAATTATAACTAGCTTATGACAACTAATATATAAAATCAAATTGTTCTGAAAATCAGTAGATTTACCGTACCGATCCATGTTGCCTGATAAAGAGGCAACGAAATTAAAACTTGCGACGTATAAATGTGCATATAACGTCGCAAATTTAACAAACTTTCCGATAAAGCACTGATTCTCATTGGATGTCAGATAAGTTACATTGTATTGGATGATGCCACAGGCTCGTGTAAGCACGTGTAAGCAAACTGATAGATCGAGATGGCTACCCGCATGGAATAACGTGCGACCGCTGATTTGGACTGCTTAATTCGCTTTTAAGTAATACAAGACATCACTGACATTGACTATTTAACCCTATACTATCTCCGAGAAACACATTTGTTAATAACGTGTATTTCGTCCGTTCAAATCTGCGATGCAACTGGCGCCTTTGTCTTACTCTTAAAGTAAATTGTGTTTTTGTTGGACCTTTAACATGAAATATCGTGAAGTGTAGCTATATAACTGACAATTAACGTTATTGAAACAGCCCTATCA
This sequence comes from Cyrtodaria siliqua, assembly GCA_037043455.1. Taxonomy (NCBI): domain Eukaryota; kingdom Metazoa; phylum Mollusca; class Bivalvia; order Adapedonta; family Hiatellidae; genus Cyrtodaria; species Cyrtodaria siliqua. Next base: position 25,643 of record JAWPHD010004368.1, read on the forward strand.
GCGAACTCATTTGTTTGCAAAAATATACGTATGTAGAAATCAGGGGAAACCAACTGACTGTATTTGCATATACGCTCGTAGCTACAGTATATTTCAAAAGCAAAATTCCTAATTGATACGTATCTGCCTTTCATTAAGGATTTCTAATAGTATTCGCATTTTTCGGATCTCACAAGTATATAACTAATTTAAACACAATTTAAGCAATATGTTATGTCTTTCAAGTCAAAAGAAAATGTTTAAGTCTAAAGCAAATGTTGAGTGATCTAAAATAAAATTATATAAAATCAAACTAAAATGTTTGAGCAACTCTGTATTTGTGTTTGCTTCCGGTGAAGTTGACATATGACGTCAGAAAAGAAATGCGTGCAGCCATGCAATGTACATTATTGAACCAAGAGCATGACATATAATCAGGGAAACTATGCGTCTGCTAAAGATAATTTGCAGGTATAACACATTTGTAATAAAACAATTTGGTTTAAAAAGCATGTAATGCTTAACATGAACATATTAGGTGACTAGTCATAAATATAAAACGTGTACCATTGGATAGAGTAATATCTTCATTATTAGTGATAGGGGTTAATTTAAACATTTTTTCAAGTAATGAATGGGATTGGAAGTAGGCAATGTATGGAAAATGTGGGAGTCAATCAGATATATATATGGGTTGAGGCCATCAGTCTGATGGGTAGTGGGGTGAATGCTACTTTCCCTGTCCGATCTTTTTATATTTCTTTAGCAGTCATCCCTTAACGCCAGTTCCATGTTCTGTATATGCCCCGATGATGTTTGCTGCACATTATGACGATGTCAAGGTCGAACTAAAGTGGTAATCCCTTGCCTACTTTATGGAATAGACCCAGAGAACGTTAAATTATGGTTATTGTAAAATATAATAAAACACGCTAAAAGCATCTAAAAGGTATTCATGTTTAAGTGATTAAAACTATACGGTCTTATTGGTTTAAATGATTGCTGTTTATGAAGCCTGCTGACACTCTGTAGAAAAAAAGGTCACCAAACCTATGAGATTTATAGAATGTTATGTGAGATAAAGTAATGTAATTATTAAAAGGGAACAATATACCGTTACGTGTCACCCGTTTCATGAAGAAATATAAAAAGATCGGACAGGGAAAGTAGCATTCAAGGAGGACAGTCAACCACAAAACACAGAAACAAACACGCAAAGAGACAAACAAGAAGGAAAAAGTAATATTAAATGCAAACGACATCACAAACACAAAATGGTTGACAATAGGGCTACCGCCTTCGAACGGTCAGAGGCAAAGTAGGCCACTGGGGGTTTAATCGGTTGTAGGGTGCACCAAACCTCACACCCTACTGTCATCCCATTAAACAGGACAGTGTAAATAAAGAAATCCCCGCCATGATCTAAACTCTAACCAGCATGGCAGCATCAATAGGCAATAAAAAATAAAACACAAATATGCTCGTGTAAATATAATACAACAAACAATAGCCTATAAAGCCACAATGAAGTTACTCAATGGCAGAAGTCAGAGCAACAAGAAAATAAACCATTAAGGGCACGACAAGAAAGAGCATAGACAAACATCAAACGCCACCGTCCGAATGGGCTTTAGGTAAGCGTCATCATAGGGTTCACAGCCTGTACGGGCATCGTACAATTAAAGAGGAAAGCATAGTGGCGACCTGTAAAACGGTCAACCACCAAGCATACAGTACGTTGCAAAATGATAGGGTCATAACCTATTTTGATAAACTTAGTCTCAATCAAACCGAGACTGCAATATTTCGTATGTGTCGTGCTCGGTGGTTTCCAAAGGTCCATCATACTCTTTTTTTATAGCACAGTGGCGTTTCTTGTGCAGTGTGGCGGCAGTAAAACGTCTCCCCGCGCTTGATATCAGTACTGTTATTCATTCGATCTTTGGAGATCGCTGAGCCCAATACTTATATTTAGTTATCGGTGGTACATTTTCAATTTCTTTTGTTTTCTTACATAATTTTTGATTCGGTGGCCGATAAAAGGCTCTGGGTATTGTTTAACCACTTATAGGATATGTTGTCTGCCTTTAAATTTAGTCTTTTGGCTGTTACTTGTGATACGCAGACTTCATAACCGCTGCTTCCAACTAAATTCCATTATGTTTATTTCGCTCTTCGGGGCATTTAATTTTATTAGATACTGGGACCATACGCCGTACGACATGGGGAAGCAAAGAACTCCATGTCCACCGCCGTATGCATGCCATCTTCGGGATGGTTAAAATTGTTTACTATTGATTTTATTAATATTGAGTTCTGCTCAACCCGGGGCTAGAGGGTGTGAACGGTAGCTAGCATATTTCACTACCGCTCATGAACAGTCTCAATGAAACCGAGACTGCAATATTTCGTATGTGTCGGGCTCGGCCATTTCCAAAGGTCCATTATCATACTCCTTTTTTAACAAGTTTAACAAAGATAGTTTGAAAGTGATCATGACCAAAAATCTTGCGAAGTTTATAAATCACATAACCATAGAAGTCAGGTTGTGATAGTCCGTGTCGCAGAAGAGTCCTTAAATTACTTTTATATTTGGAAAGAAGATCAGGGTTACGATAAGAAAATTTTGCAAAGGTTTTACGAAGTTTATGGTAACGGTAACCCTGATTGAATAGCTTTTTAGTTATACAAATATTAGAATATTAAAGTCCTCAACTCGAGTACAAGCTCTTGAAAAACGAATAAGTTGAGACACATACGCCCCATAAAAAGTTGTCCGGGGAATATCCCCATCCAAGTGGGGATAATTAACAGTGTCAAAATTAAAATCCTCTCTCTTATCATAGATTTTGCTAATTATTTCACCATTTTCAATCGAGAGATATAAATCAAGAAAAGAAATTTGCATTCAGTTTGTTATTAATAGCAGTTAGTTACAAATAGGTAACAGTATACAGTTTTATCTCTTATTTCTCAGCATGAAGATTAGTAATTGCATTGTTTTGCTTTCTTATAAATAAAACGTAGGGATATAAATGCAGTAATTTGGCGGCGATCTAAATCTATTTCAGACGGTGTATTGGAAATGTGTTCGGTATTTGTAAATTGGTATGGGTTTTGGCTGTGTTCATGTAGCAGTTGATACCTGTTATTTTTACAGAATTAAATAGCGACCCAGTCAAAAATGACTGGACTGGTGTAAAATTATACTTTTGATGCAAAGCGACCATTTCAGCCGCGATCGAGCTGGTGAATTGTGCTAGAGCAGTCAACTTTAATTAACATTCGCCAATACACGCTAAGCTATAAATAGCCGACTTTACTGCAGGTACATGTATGTGGTTCCCAGCTTTATGGATTAGAACGATAATATAGTACGGAACCACAGTGTGTTTAGACCTACAAATCTTGCAGCATTTATGTTAAGAATAATGTTGTTAAGAATAGTGCCTTTTTTAAAGAGTATGTTTTTTTTTCTTCTTGATAATTATTATAATTATTAATGATCAGTTTAATTGAATAAAACTGATTGAATTTATTTGATAATTTAATTTTTCTTATAATGTTTTACATGATGATAACTTTTAATCGAAAATGGAGTTAAGGCCAATGCAAAACTAAATTGTGGTTCAGGTTTCGAACCGCCCCATACCCACTACCACACCCCCACCCCCACCCCCCATGGCATTGCATGGTTATTCCACTATATACAAAACACTCACATACACTTTGTAAAGTAAAAAACGTTACCAAAGGCTGGCTGTTCCTTAGAGAGTGCCAAGTAAGAGCTGATATGGCCACTTGTTTGTTTGAAATTGAACAGAACAATATGACGTGATCCCTTTGAGGCCCATTTAGAAGGGGTCCCACATGGCATATGGACAAACATATTTGTCTCATATGGCATATGAGAAATAATACTATATTGAAAACAATAAGCATGGAAAATTAACAAAGGCTCAGTTGTTAATTTTTCTTCTTACTTCTGGCATATCACAAAAAGTGTCTGGTTGATGCATCTTTGCTTAAGTATGTCCCTTTTTGTACTTTTGTCAAATTATGTTATATTTGGTCAAGTTTGTGTTTGCCCATAAAGCTATATTTTTTCTTTCAAATTACCAGAATTAATCTCCATAAATATGCAATGATGTGCAGAGCGCAATTGAATCTAAGCAATAAGTGCAATTGTATACACGTATATATATATATATATATATATATATATATAAATAGCCCATACTGCAAAATGTCAAAATACAGTTTTAAAACAAATGAATCATTTGGCAATTTAAAGCCTTTAAAGGAGTAAAGCCATTCAGAACATTCAAATATCAGTGTACTTGCAGGTGTTTTCGATTTGGAGACAATGTCAAGATTTCTAGTTGCATCAATGTCGTTAAACACAAATATAATGAATTTTGTTTTGCGTGGTAGCATGACAGGCATATAGTGATCACTTTGTTCATCAACTGGTGTTTACTTTTTCTGTAAAAAGACTAAAGGACAATCCATCTTTCCGGAAGGGTACATAACATTTCCATATTCTCATATTGTTTAATACCATACATACATACACATTCGTTTCATTAAAATTGTTGTTCTAAACAATAAAATGTCTTGTTACCTCATTATTCCCAATTCCATTACATAGCCTATCATAGCAATTATTTTTACGCCGCTATGTGATACTATAGATCACAGTTTTCTTGTAGCTGATATATGTGTGTTTTCTTTTATCCTCTTGACTTGACCTAGTTGATATATTTCTTCTCCATTCCGACAGCAGGAACGGATCTATTCCCGTCTACATAATTGTTTTTAGATCACCTGAGCCGAAGGCTTAAGGTGATCTATTGGGATCACTCTTCCTCCGTCGTCCGTCGTCGTCCGCCGTCCGTCGTCGTCTGTCGTAGTCGTCGTTACCTTGTCTTCAAACGACTTCTCCCCAGATCCCGCTAGGCAAATGTTGACCAAACTTCATGTAGATGATTATTAGATGAATGCTTTTTAGATTTGTTAAAATTAGGTCAGAGCGACATCCAAGATGTCTGCCATTACAAAGTTTGTATATTGAGATTTTTGCATGTTTTTCATATTGACACATAGGAAAAAACTTTAAAATATTTTTCTCTGCAACCACAAGGCACAGAGGTCTCATGTATTACATGTAGCATCAGCTTATGGTCCTCTACTAAGTTTGTCACATTTGTCCACCACCCCGGGGGTCACAGTTTTACATTATATAGGATTTTTTTTAAAAAAATCTTCTTCTTGGAAACTACAAGAGCCAGAGTTTTGATATTTTGCATTTACTATAAGCTTATGGTACTTTACCAAGTTTGTTCAAATGGTGACCCTCGGGTCACATTTGGCCTTGCCCCAATGGTCAAACATACACAATATTCTTCTCTGAAACTGCAAAAGCCAGAGGTATAATATTTTGCATTTGCTATAAGCTTATGGTCTTCTAAAATGTTTGTTGAGGTCACATTTGGCCCCGCCCCGGATTAACAGTTTTGTATATGGAAAAACTGAAAAAAATCTTCTTCTCTGGAATCAGATGGCACAGAGCTCTGATGTATTATATGTAGCATCATGTTATGGTCCTCTACAAAGTTTGTTCAAATGGTGACCCGGGGTCAAATTTGTCTTCGCCCCGGGGGTCATGGTTTTACATATACTTATATAGGAAAACAATCTTCTTCTCGGAAACTACAAGGGCCAGAGGTATGATATTTTGCATTTACTATAACCTTATGGTCCTTTACAAAGAGTATGATAATGGACGTTTGGAAACGGCCGAAAACGACACATACGAAATATTGCAGTCTCGGTTTGATTGAGACTGTTCATGAGCGGTAGTGAAATATGCTAGCTACCGCTCACGCCCTCTAGCCCCGGGTTGAGCAGAACTCAATATTAATAAAATCAATAGTACAACATTTTAACCATCCCGAAGATGTCATGCATATGGCGGTGGACATGACGATTTATCTCCCCCACGTCGTACGGCGTACGGTCCCAGTATCTAATAAAAATGTATGCCCCGAAGAGCGAAATAAACATAATGGAATTTAGTTGGGAGCAGCGGTTATGAAGCCTGCATATCACAAGTCACGATCAAAAGACTAAATGAAAAAGCAGACAACATATCCTATAAGTGGTTAAACAATACTCAGAGTCTTTAATCGGCCGGAGTAGTGGAACCACTGAATCGAAAATTAAGTAAGAAAACAAAAAAAATGAAAAAGTACCACCGATAATTAAATATAAGTATCGGGCTGAGCGATCTCCAAAGATCGAATGAATAACAGTACTGATTGCAAGCGCAGGGAGACGTTTTACTGCCGCCACACTGCACAAGCAACGCCACTGTGCTATACAAAAGAAATTGATAATGGACGTTTGGAAACGGCCGAAAACGACACATACGAAATATTGCAGTCTCGGTTTGATTGCGACTGTTCATGAGCGGTAGTGAAATATGCTAGCTACCGCTCACGCCCTCTAGCCCCGGATTGAGCAGAACTCAATATTAATAAAATCAATAATACACAATTTTAACCATCCCGAAGATGGCATGCATGTGGCGGTGGACATGGAGATGTATCTCCCCCATGTCGTACGTTGTATAGTCCCAGCATCTTATAACAATGTATGCCCCGAAGAGCAAAATAAACATAATGGAATTAAGTAAGGAGCAGCGATTATGAAGCCTGCATATCACAAGTAACAGTCAAAAGACTAAATTAAAAAGCAGACAACATATCCTATAAGTGGTTAAACAATACCCAGAGCCTTTAATCGGCCGGAGTAGTGGAACCACTGAATCGAAAATTAAGTAAGAAAACAAAAACAAATGAAAACGTACCACCGATAATTAAATATAAATATCGGGCTCAGCGATCTCCGAAGATCGAATTAATAACAGTACTGATTGCAAGCGCGGGGAGACGTTTTACGGCCGCAAGTTTGTTCAAGTCGTGACCCTATATATATCGATGGGGAAAAAACACATTGATACAGTGCTACAGTTTATAAAACCCCAAGCGCTTTCGGCTTACGCCTTCATCAGGAGTACACAAACACGAAAATAACAAATACGAAACAAAAAAACACTAAAATACACGGCAGTTTGAATAAAACTCTTTAAAAAACAACTTATCGTTTGGCAGTGTTGCAGAAACTGGTTACTTTGAATAGACACTCTGGAGCCAAATGTTATACTAATAAAAGAACATATCTGTTTGGATGAGGGTAAAACTGTACCCTGACATTTAGTTATGAGGAGTGAGTAAAAATGTGAAAAAGATAACACAAACCCTACCTCAAAACCTAAAACCTAAACTCGATACTGCAGGATAAAGTATAAAAGCAACTCCAAAGGTAATAAAAATAATGAATAAGGCTTAACAAATTAAATGAAATAAATATATTTTGTTCAAGGGAAGAAACAAAAGTACTAATAATAGAACATTGCTGGTTGGATGAAAGTAAAATTGTACGCTGAAATTTATGATTAGTTATGAAGAGAGAGTATGGGAGTGAATAACCCTACCTCTATACGTAAGACAAAGAATCGATACTGCAGGATATAGTAAAAACAACTCCAAAGTGAATTGAAACTATGAATAAGGCTAAAATAATATATAAATGGAGAAAATTGGATCGAGGAAAGTAATAAAAACCGGAGTATGTGTGTTTACATTGATATATTCTGTAAGATGTATCTAGTCCCCTTTGTTGATTCCTACTGGATGTTTTGTGTTCAAGCGTTTAATCCAATACGTTTCACGCAATTTACGTTCTGCGTCGGTCCAATTTGGATTGTGCTCGATGCATGTCAGAGACAAGTCGTTGAACGTATGGCCTTCTGAACTGAAGTGTTCGGCCGCTGGCGACCTATCAAACCTACGTAATTTACAATCGGAGCGATGGAGGTTAAATCGGAGGTTCAACGTCTGCTTTGTTTCACCGACATAATGTTTTTTGCAAATCAAGCACGTCATTAAGTAGATGACGTTTGCGGATTTGCAGTTTGTGACACTTTTGATTGTGTTTTTGGCACCGAGTGAAGATAAAAAAATAGTTTGCGGGAGACATGTATTTACAAGTCTGACATCTCGATGTATGGCAAGGGCCTGACTGTCCTGTGGTCTGAGTATTGGAGTCGGGTTTCAACTTTATATATATATATATGTATATTACCTAAACAAGACCAGTTTGCCTTGACACTTTGATACTACGCCCGTTAACTATCGATTTGAGTTATTTGACATAAATGTATCGTATGTATACAGTTTTAATCTTAAAAAGTCGGGCCTGCTTTGAATAAACTATTAAGTCCTTTTTCTTGTGTTGATAATTTCCTTAATCCCAGTGTCATGGTGGATGCACTTCGTTTGCTACTTCGATCTGCACCAGGTTCATCGGTATTCGACTGATTGTCAAACTCAACGTACATGTCTGCCGTCCACGAGAATTGAGTTGTTCTTAATTAACACTTGGACCGAAGTTCCGAGGCCGTGCAAGCGAACAAAACATTTGCTTACTGATCTTGCTATTCATTTTGGCATTCGTTCATGTAGAAGTCCTACATGTTGCACATACTTCTGTTGAATATATCAGTATGACCGACTGTTTGAGGATGATAGCCTGGGGCAATCCTGTGTTCGATTCATTACTATTAGCAGAACTTATGAGTCTGCTATCAAGGTCTTGAATACGTAAATGGGATCACATTTAGTTACGCTTCATCTGACCAATACACAACTACGATTTAATTCAAGTTCTTAAAAAGAACGGATAATGTTTATTCAAATCTTTGTTTTTCAGGTAATTGTCACAAATGAGGGCAGATTTGTCAGCTGCCATTGGTGACATATGGCTTTGCCAGAATGTATCTAAGGTTGTATTTCATATACACCGAAACACAAAAGAAACGCATCACTTAGTTAAATTGCTGTATCTGTTTTATAATCAGCATAATTTATTTGGGTTAAAATAAATTCATAAGACCATTATTATGTTGATATACTGTGAAAATTTAACAAAACTCGGATAACGATAAATATGGATTTTATTCGATTAATGGAGTACACCCCCAAAGTCAAAAGTCACAATATTTAATATTTTGAGTATCCGCCGCGCGCTCGGATGCAAGCTGCACATCTTCTCCTCATTGACCCCGTATGGACGTCACATCAGACCATTTCTAAGTATACTACAGTCTGGACGGGCGTGTACGGGTGTGGCGGGCACGGGGTGAACTCGTCACCGATCGCTGCGTCCAGAGGTACAACCGTTGGGGAGGTGGAAACGTACATGTGTGGGCAGGTATTGCACAATTCAGTCGTACTCATTAAGTGTTCTTGGAAGGTAACGTAAACGCACAATCTTACGTTAATAACGTCATCCAACCAGAAGTCATCCCAATCTTACGTCAGAATTTTGGCAGGGGTGGCGGTGTCTTCCAACATGATAATGCGCGCCCACACGTAGCTCGCATAACCACTTACTTTATGCAGCAGAATAATGTCTAAGTTATGAACTGGCCAGCGTTATCCCCAGATCTCGCTCCAATCGAAAACATCTGGGCGACGCTGAAACGACGTGTGTATGGGCGTCAGCATCCAACGAACAACAATCGAGAGTTACGTCAGGCACTGACGGAAGAGAGGCGTAAAATTCCTCAAAGCTTGCTCGCCAATGTCATTGAGTCAATGAGGAGAAGATGTGCAGCTTACACCCATGCGCGCGGCGGATACACAAAATATTGAATTTTGTAACTTTTGACTTTGGGGGTGTGCTCCATCAATCGAATGAAATCCATACTTATCGTTATCCGAGTTTAGTTAAATTTTCACAGTATATTAATATAATAATGGTCTTATGATTTTATTTTAGGTCGAATAAATTGTGCTGATAATAAAAAAAAGCAGTTTAACTAAGTGATGCGTTTCTTTTGTGTTTCGGTGTAACTTGACCAAGTTGCATTTAGTTTGGGTCTAAATTAAGTTAAAAATGTTATATTTTGATCATTCAACGGCAGAATAAATATGTGTTGTTTGAAACTAGGGCACGAAACCAGGACACTAGGCAGCGACCAGCAGTGATGCAAGCTTATGTACAGTCGCCCTTAGTACTAGGAGGGGGCGCAAGGGGGTTCTCAAAACAGGATAACAGCAAATTGAATTTCTAACATGTCTAAGGGTTAACACAATTGAAATTAGAATATTTGAAAGTGCCTTAAAAATTATAACTGAAATATGAGTACGTCAGTAATATCAAACTATTCTTAGAGCATAAATTACTCCAAATAAATTGGAATACGTTTGTGTTGTTTGAAACGAGACAAAGCGGTATCTTCTAGACAAAGACAATATCGTCGACGATCTATTTAAATTCAAAGCATCATGAATTTACACTATGACCGAATAATCTTAACATTTGAACAATTGAATTTCGTGAATTTCGTGAATATTTAGGAAGAATACCCAATGGAAGCAACACATTTCAGATTTTTACTCACCACCAATAAAGGTTCGCACCAATTTCTAGTATTCTCAGCGGAGATGATTGCGACAACGTTGCGCATGCGTAATTACACTAATATTACAACTGCAGATCTACTTTACAGCAACTTCGGATGCCTCTAAATACGTTAGCTATTCACAAGTAATAGCGTATATTGGTATCCCCCATGAGCATGGCAACTATACGCACATTTAACGTCTCACTAATGAATTAATCAACACTATATAATATATGTAGAAACCGTCACTGCAAACATACTGTAAAATGTCCATTTGTCTTTAAATCTCCCCTTAATCTGCAAACCTTCCTCTGAAGCTCAAAATATCCACAAAAAATCAAAAGTTGACCAGATTATTTTTTTTTAAATTCCAGTCTTTTTCAGCACCCCTCAAAACTAGCTCCATTTCATTACTAATTTAACTGTATTCCTACCCATTTTCAAATTATCATATCTTCCTCGAAAATCACCCAGTGGCATCCAAACTTGGCAGAAGTCATGAACATGTTCCAATCTTGTCACCTGAAGGCAGACATAAGAGAATGATTGCACATTTCCAAGTTGAGAGCAAACCGATTAACACAGCCCTAGTTTTTTACGGTGTAGGAATCTTCCGTCATGGCCAAGGGAGGTAATTCTGTAGTGAGACCTAGGCTAAATCGATTCCGAAGTTTGTGAGGTAATTCTCTAGCCGAATTAAGACATTAATGACATTTGTAAAGTTTATATCGAAATGTTATAGCACACCCATTGCAGCATAAATGGCCGCCATTAAATTCTATTTTCCTTTATTGTTGTAGTTTTCCTATATGCACATGTTGGTATTTTGGCTTCTTGAGCGGTGTTTTCATTTTCAAGCGGTGCTGTCATTCATTCCTTTTTTTATTTCATAGAAGATACATGACAGCCACCAGTCTGTTGGTTATATTTTTTGACAACGCAGTAGTATTTTATCTCGAGAACGTCATTACAAAACACATTTATGTTACGAAAACGTTTGAATTTTCTTAAATGGTTAGTCCGTTCACGAGTGATAATTTATAAACGATACCACAATACGGAGGAAACAATGCTGCCTTTAAAACGTTGTATGACGTTAACCCTCGTCATGAGGTGTTAAAACACATATGTTCCAGATTTAACCAATTACATGACTTGTGCAGTTTGGAGGTGTCTTGTGTTGTGTTTCCATACGCTTAAAACAAATTAGATACTACTCGTATGTTATAACCACTACGGGTTCGAAACCCACTGGAAGCTCAACTTGTAAGCGAGAAAGTGTCGATTCTTACGGATGACGGGAGGTTTGAAGTAATGGTTCTACTCAGATACAATGGGGTGGACTGTCTCTATCACAAAAAATCGACGTCATATATGGCCTAAAATGTGCATTCAAAGCATTGGAGGTACGTGTGTTTTTATACGTTTAAGACAAATTGCATACTGCTTGTATGTTATAAATATGCTATTGAATATGTATTAGTTCAGTAAGTATGTGACCTTTCCGCAACAACAACAACAACACAATATTCCCAAATTAGTAACACAATCTCACCACGTGCATGTAATATACGTATTTAGGCACCATTGTTCACTGACATATGTTGAAGTGTATGTCCCCTTACGTGTACTTGTTTTTAACAAGGGATGTAAATAGTTTACGAAAGTTCCTGATGTATGTATGTAGCATGTGTAAAATCGTTTACATGTTTATGTAGAAGAATTGAAAAACAAAATAAAAAGCATACCCACTACCGCTTACTAAACATATCGCGTGGGCATCGTAAAACTACAAACTACGAGCGTTAGTCCATAAACATTGATTTGTCCAATCGCCTTTTTACATTCCTCATTGCTTGATGTAAATATATACATATATCAGGGTAAATACAATCTGTTCACGTATAGATATCTGTGTTGTGCAAACCCTGACTTATAAAACCGCACTTGCAATAAATAACTAAAATAAAACTTGAAAGTAGACATGGTAGAGATAAAACTTGCCTTTATATAATGATCGCAACGAAATACACGACACTGTTAGCATTATCAGTAGGGTAATTGGATTGGACATGGCTAACGAGTGGACACAAACTGCAGTATATATCTCCTAAAACGAATCAATGCCTTTACAAAAATGTTTTGATCAAATCTTCAAAGTAGAATACACACATTGATTATTTTTATTTTGATATTATGTCCCAAATAACTTCATAATGCTACGATACATGACATGAGAGTATCCTATTAAACTAATTCTAAAATGTTTAAAGATATTTATCTTAAATACAAATATATTATCATCTTTAAATATAATTTACTATCTTTTTCTGAATCAAATTTCAATAATGCGCTCAAGTGTAATAGATATTACCAGAATATTTTTGTAGATGAGTTTCATTTCTGGAACAAGAATATGACAATTATTAGATATGCTTAGTGTTTAAATGTGTTCTTGTCACAATTAAAATCTTACATCTTATCCCCCTGGGTACACTAACATTAAAAGCTTTACAGTGCATTAATGACTACATTTGTAGAAGGATAAAAATATCGGACAGGGAAAGCAGCATTCAAGGACGACAGTCAACCACAAAACACAAAAACAAACACGCAAACAAACGAAAAGGCAAAAGTAATAAAAAATGCAAACGACATCACAAACACAAAAGGGTTGACAATAGGGCTACCGCCTTGGAACGGTCAGTGGCAAAGTAGGCCACTGGGGGTTTAAACCGGTTCTAGGGTGCACCAAACCTCACACTTACCCTACTGTCATCCCATTAAAACAGGACAGTGTAAATAAAGAAATCCCCGCCACGATCTAATCTCTAACCAACAAGGCAGCATCAATAGGCATTATAAGTAAAACACAAATATGCTCGTGTAAATATAATACAAAAAAACCCACAAAAAACAATAGCCTAGAAAGCCACAATGAAGGTACTCAATGACTTGGCAGAAGCCAGAGCAGTAAGAGTATACATTTGTAGAAGTCGACTTAGTTTGCTTAATAATATCCATAACTTTGCGCTTATAAAACACTAAAAGTGAACCCAGTTTATACATACTGAAGCTAAACATGCTACGTGTATTCGTCGTCTAAACAGGCATCCAAATGATCGCCATTTTGTGACTTCGCCATTTTGAATCGCCGCCATTAAACTATTCGGGGATGTTCCGAATGCAGCATTCAACATTGCATCGATGTTTTATATCGGTGAACACACTTACTCCATGTAATCGAGTTTGATACTCGATTTGAAAGTAATACATACTGATTGTGTTATTTTCTTTGTTATGACATTATTAGCAATGATATGAATAATTTCAAAGCGAGGATGAATTCCAAATAATATAATATCTCAGCATATTGATTGTTCTATACTTGTTTATGTATTTCAGGCGAACAAAATAACGGCTTTCCTGATTTAGTCTTAGAGGTTCTCGGGAAGGAGCTATTACCGTGTTCATGCTGTTGCAATGGAGTGGACAAGCAGATTGAATAACATTTTGCGTTCCAACTGAATGCATACTGCCTTTATTAACTGGTGCTGCAATGCGCGATATGCTCTCCGACATCTAATGGTATTGAGAGACATACACAATCATTCATCATCTGGTGATTTACTTATTTTAGTGGATTCCTTCAGGTTTTAATAATGCTCTTGCTTATTGTATATTATATTTATTTGAAAACCAAAACAAAAGTTTACACTTCTTTGTGTTTAGCGAGCACAACCATGAGCAACTGAACATTACTTTTGCATGGGGGATAAGGTCTGATAAAACAAATAGTGAAAAGAGGAGTCACTGAAAGCAATTTCTATCAAATAGTGAAGGAGTTTACAGTCAGTTGACAGAACAAATGTAATACGATGTTATGAAACGTGAATGCGTTGCCTCCTGAAACGAAATGGGCAAACTAATAAGAAATGAATTGTTCCAACTTGGTGTTATCGATGTATGGTATGCACAAGGGGTTGATAATATAAACTGTGTCTTTCGAGCTTTGAAACAACTTTTAAATTATACTTTTATCAAAACAGAATGAGCTTTTATGTACATCTATCTAGCAGAGCGATTTTTGTCGAACATTTTAAGATTGAAATTTCAACCACATTTTAGATTAGTATGCTAATTGAAAACTATTATGAGCATTTAAAAACAGTTAGTTACAGCAACTTTCTACTAGTTACAATCCGACAAAGCAACTAAAAATTAAACATTTGCAATAAAAAAGATTCACAAACTTAAAAGGAAAATCAGTGTATTATACCTGATCTTGATGCATACGGAAATCATTCATCATGGATATGGGGAAACCCTACACTGATTTGGAGACAATGTAACATTACGTGGTCCGAGTACTAACTTTCATACCCCATTCAAACCCTTCTCCAGGAATCGAAAACGGGGTTCGCTGGGGGTATGAATTAAAACCTTAATTATGACTTAAAATGTTTGTACATTGTACAATTGAATATAAAAGTCGAACAGGAAATGCAGCTATTACAGAACACAGTAAACCAAAAACACGCAAAAAGACTACCTAGAATGGCAATAGTAATAGTAAAGGCATATGACGTCACAAACACAAAAAGGGCTGACAGTAGGGCTATCGCCTAGGAACGGTCAATGGCAAAAAGGCCGATGTGGGGTTTAAACCAGGTTCTAGGGTGCACCAAACCTCACACTTTCCATACATGTAAATAGATAATTATTAACAGGTTATCACATTTTTTCAGTAAAATATGTTTAAATGTGGTATTTGATTTTGATTTTATGGCATTTAACTGCAATTAAATGTTAACGATACATTTCATATACAGTTCGTAACACCAAGATATCATGCTTACAATTTAATTCAAATTAAATGTAATGCGACATCAGATATAGTAAACGCTTTTACGTATCTTGGCATTGGTTCACTCAAGGTGATTCGTTTAATGAAACACAGAACATATTGGCGGGTCAAGCGCGGAAAGCAGTGTTTATGTTAAACAGATACCTTTATCAATTTACTGACATATCAGTTAAACATAAATTAGATTTATTTGATAAACCTTTAAAACCTATTTTGAATTACGGCGCGGAAGTGTGTGGTTTTTCTACAGGACTTTGTGTTGAAAGAGTAATATTGCAAAAGCATTTTGCGTTTAAAGCGATTCGCTCAAAATGATTTTATCTCCGGGGTGTTAGGGAGAACAACATTGATTACACACAGATATGTAGTAATAATAAAATACTGGTTAAAAATCATTTACGCGAATGAAAATAAATTTATAAAATATGTATACAGCATGCTTAGAACTGATGCTGAGGTAATGCGAAATAAAACGAATTTGGTTATATTGCTAAAGACATTACTGGGGAATCTTGGATTGTTTGGTGCATGGCTGTATCAGGGAGTTGGAAATAGCGATACATTTTTAAGCATGGTAAAACAAAGATTACATGACAATTGTGTACAGAATTCGCATTCACGTTCAAAACAGTTAATCAGAGCTATTTTCTTTACGGAAACGCATGTGATACTTTTAGTAATACGCATTATTTAACCTGTATAAATATACCAAAGTTGAGACTTTCCTCCCATAATCTAGAAATTGAAGCAGATAGATGGCACAGACCATTAAGTTAACCGTTAGATGAAAACAAAATCTGTAGAGTTTGTAAAAAGTTTGAAGACGAGTATCATTTTATAATATAGTGCACAAATTATAATGGTATTAGATTAAATTACATTAATAAATATTATTGGAAAAGGCCCAGCATGCTGGAAGTTTTAGAGCTAATAAACTGCGAAAATAAAAACAAATTGAAAAAACTTAGTGTATTTGTATACAAAGCATTTGAAATCCGAAAGGACATTCTTTACCAAAAACTAATCATTACACAAGTTTTAAATTGTGTGTAAGTAAAGTGAAATATTGTAACTTTTATTTTTCGTTTTTTTTTGACATAGAATATATGCAATTATCATATGTACACATGCATTGTCTTAAAGTTTGGTTTTGCTTTGCGTTTTATAATAACCAATACACAATATATAATCAGTTGCAATGTATATGCAAAAACGTTTGGTTATGTTTGAATGTGCTATAATATATGCAATGAAATAGATTCACTTGAATTAATATCCTAGACGATATATTGTGCAAACGCCACATGCATTTTGTTGTAATCGTCATGATATTGTTTATGTTTAGTGCTTGAAATCTTTATCAGCTGATATATATAAATATATATATATAAAATAAAAACATGATAGTTACATATTGCATTTAAATACATATGCTTTATATGTTTATAGTCTTGTGTATGAAAAATATATAGAACAACATTCATAATACGTAAAATAGAAACATAAAATAAAATAAAATACAAATATTTAAAAATATGCAATGTCCATGGAATGTGAATATGTTCAATTTCTCTCTCTCTCTCTCCCCTCTCTCTCTCTTAATGTTAGTGTTACCTCATATTAATGGTATTTAATTGTTATTAAATAAACATCAATATGTGCAATTTCTCTCTCTTTTCCTCTCTCTCTTTCCTCTCTCTCTCTCTCTCTCTCTCTCTCTCTCTCTCTCTCTCTCTCTCTCTCTCTCTCTCTCTCTCTCTCTTCTCTCTCTCCTCTCTCTCTCTCTCTCTCTCTCTCTCTCTCTCTGTCATGGGTAAGTTTGGCTACAGTATTATATATATGTATTTTGGGGTTTCTGTTGTAATTTTTTTTTTACCTCAAATTACAGCAGAACGACCCCAAATAAACACATATATAATAAATCACCATGAAATGGTGATTTTACTTGATTTATTAAAACTTTTTTAAAATAGGGGTAGTGAAGATTGCAAGTTTAATTTTTTTTAAATAAATCATCATGAAATGGTGATTTTACTTGTTTATTAAAACTTTTTAAAATGGGGGGTAGTGAAGATTGCAAGTTTATTTTTTTTTTATAAGTTTTCAAAATTATAAAATGTTTCTTTAATACAAAACAAATTTGTTGATTTGTTATTAAATTTTACTCCAATCAACAATTTTCCGACCTTGAATACAAAGGTGGTGGATCGTACTCATACACATTACTAAAACAATTTATTACACACTTTTTAGACTTTTTTGTAAGGTTGCCATTGCTTCTTTTCTTCCCTGCTCCACTAGTTCTTTTTTTTGAACTTCACTTATTTCAGCCTTTTTTTGTTTGGTGTCTTCTTTTAAACTATAATATTTATCTAACTCATCTAAAATCATCTTAAACTCTTGATCAGATATTTGTGCATCACTCAACGCTTGTGATATTAACTGCTTTATACTATTTAACTTAGCCTCTGCCAAAGTTTTTATTTCATGATGTTTTTGAGCTTTTGCATTAAGCTTGCGTCTGATAAAATTAATACAAACACCTGTAGCTCCACATACTATTGCTGCTATTTCTAAAGGTAACAAAACTGGAATAACAAATCCAATCCCAGCCATAATAACACCTGCAGATATCAAGGTAGTGTCAATTCCATCTGTAATATTAATACCACGTTTATATTTTTTATAAAGTGACTGACGTATATCTCGTTCTGTAATTAACTTTTTTTCAATTTCTGAAATCTTTTGTAAGCTATAATTTTGTCCGTTTTCCACTTAATTTTCCACTGGCAAATCAGGATATATACTTGGTGCCGTTGGTTGCTTCGGCATTTTTTTATTAATAAATAAAAAATTAAATTAATTCAATTAATAATGATGCCACCGTATTTACAGCTGTAGCGTTAGCAACCTTGCATACAAAGTTAACAACAGAACCAGCAAAAAACTTTAAAGGTTCATCAAAGTTATCATGATTGCGTGGAATGATGTGAAGCATTATACCATAATTTGGTTGTTCAACACCATTGACAGAAACTATTACAGTTACGTCACCAACTAATCGGTCACTTGCTAAACCTATTCCCATAATCCGTCCACGGCGTGTCATTACATGTCCCACATTTGATTCTGCTCCACCGTTACCAAATGAGAGTATTCTATTTAACACAAGTGGGCCCTTAGCCTCCGCAAATATTGTTATAATCCCATATTTTAGATTATCAACTCTATCTTTCAAATGATTAAACTGGTCAACAAAAGGCACAACTTGCCTAGATAAATCTTTAACATCATTTATCAAAGCCTCTAAGTCTTCTGTTTTTTTAGGTCTTGTTGGTCCATATATACTCATTGTTTTTTTTTATAAAAATATATTTTTTAAATAATTTCTAAAACACAACTCATACGCAAACCGTGATTATTTATTTTATTGCCAAACTCATCTCTAACTTCTATTTTCAATTCAGTAATTGCACCATTCATAAGACAGTGATATTCAGGATAAAAACTTGTATATACTATATCTCCAAACTCCTTATTTAATACAGGCACAACCCCTATAATAGTGCTTGGCTTACCATTGAAATAATTACTACTCGTATTAACTTGTTCCAGATGAACATATAGCTGTTTATAAGGACCTAAATGAATTGGGTAATCTCCTATATTAGCACCTGTCAACCATTTTCTGTCCTTGAATCCCAGCATATATGAAAGACCGCTTGACATTCGTGTCTCTATTGGCGTATGTATAATGCTTAAGCCATTTTGGACAATATTATCCAGAATAATCTTTTCATTTAGCCTTTAAAAATCTTTTAACAAGTCTTGAAAGTTATAGAGCCCACCTGGTAAATGTTCTATTTTATCTGGGTTTCGTGTCTTTATGGTTTCATGAATAATATTATACCAACCGATAGTGTATGTTAATTTTTTTAATCCAACGCGCTTAGTTCCATCTCTATTATCGATATACTGTTGTAAATTAATAGAGTTGTCTATGTTTGAAATTGTATGAAACATTTATTTTTTTAATATATATATATAAAAATACAAAATAAAAATAATTTCTAAAGAATTCAAATATAACCCAGATGCTCACTATTCAAATACTTTTAGCAAGAAAGTGATAGATATAATGAATCAAAACATAGTTATAACATCAGACGGCAAAGGCTTTAAAGTATCATTTCCCAATGTCTTCGAAAAATACAAACTCCCATACGTCAAATCAGATGCTATAGTCCAACGCTGGGGAACAGATTGGTTGTTATTTTGGCAGAATCAGTTAAACTTTGCTATTTGGTGTGCAACAACTGGATGTGGTATTGATTTTAACAATCATCTAAAAGCTGATACTTTGGTTGGTTCGTTATTTCGATTTCATGTCTACTACCAAGTCAGAAGAATATTATTTGAGATGAGTGTAGCAATGCATCAAGACTCAAATTGGAATGCATTTAATAACACATATAACCGAAACGCGTACGAGAGAATATGCAAGGAGTTTAACGTTGATTTATATTCAGACTGGAGACAGAAACAAAGCTATAATAATGGTCTAGGAACAATTTACAATTACTGGACACATATTGGTTATCATCCTTTGGTAAATACTGTATACGACAACAAAACGATGAGTTTTACAGTCTATGAGAGTGATAAAACATACCACATTGATTACATTGCACAAGGATCTGAGGCTGACAATAGTTGGTCTACTTTTATACTAGATGATTCATCTGGATTTACAAGAGCAGGAGTAGAAAGAATCAATGACAGCATAAGAACATACTGCTGGGCAATCCTTGGCTCACAATCACAAACAAGAACAGATATACTTGGAACTGGGACAGCATTTGATGCACAGAAACAATTTTTAGCAAATGTAGAGGACGCAATAAATAGCCCCATCGACTTACCCAGTCAAATTTCAAGATATGAAAACACCCTAAAATATGCAAGAAGTAAAGTAAATTTTGTTTATGGAAGTGGATTGTACATGTCTCCGAGTGACATGGAATTAAGAATTGGAATAATACAAGACTACAATAATGAAATTGTAATAGCAACCGATGCACAAGCATTAGGATTGAATAATGATGTAAATGTAAAACCAGTGCCACCAAAAATAATTCAACCTTTTCAAGGCACCACTACAAAGAAATTTTTACCGGAACATTCTGACTTTGATAAATCATCAATACATAAAACAATTAAACATAACCCACCAGAAATACAAAAAATAGCGATTGAACACGAAGATAACAAAACAACTATAATTGTTGGTACTATAGTAATAGGTCTTTCTGCATAACTTATTTACGAGATTTACTAAACCACTCTTTGGCTGCCACATATAACAACCCGGAAACAAACACAAGCAAAGCCCATAGATTGTTACCAAGCCAATTAATAACATTACCTGTTGCAGATAAAAGCCATGATACTATTGCACCAATAACTCCTGGAAGTGCTGCAGCAGCTTTACCAGCTAGGTTGGCAAGAAGTTTACCAAGATTAAGTAGTTGTTTTTTTTATCCAGTCTTTTACACTTGATGGATCAGGTTTTGGAGTTGGAGTTGGAGTTGGAGTTGGAGCAGCACTTGATGTAGGAATAATGGTCTCAACTAATACCCCAATAATCATACCAAAGGCAGTCAAAATACTAACAATAGTAATACCTTGCTCCCTAAACAAGGTTTTGATTCTCTCACCCAATGTTGTGTCTTCTTTTAACACCTTATTTATAGTTTCTTTTATCCTGTTTATTTGACTGCGTAATGCTTCTTTGTTTTCACTCGCCGCTTCAAGTCGTGAACTTCTTTCATCTTCTAAGTTTTTTATTCTATCACGTATGCGCTCTTGTTCAAACTCATCCTCCTGCCCGGGGGTGCTAACCTGTTCTAATTTTTGTTTTTCTTTTGCTATATCTTTATCAAGCTCAGTGAGCTTTGAGAGATTATTAGTAAGTTCTCCACGAAAGCTTTGCAATACCTTGTCTAAACCTTGTAACTCTCGCATTGTTAGACCTTCTGTTTGTGTTTGAACAGCAGTTTTAGAATGAGTTTCATCTATTATATTACTCAAATCACTCTCAATTGTATTTACAGCATCTACTGTATTTTGTACATCTTCAGTTGTTGAAAACGTTTGCATTGGTATATTTTCTCCTCCTTTTGTGAGGGTATCTCTTGTTTTGGCTAAGGATGCTAATTCTGCCCTACCCTGAGCAATTCTTTCACGTGGGGCTAAATAATCATATATTTTTAAATTATTTTTTATGAAGTCAATGCCATATTTTCTACGTAGAGTGTCCAGCACATACAACTTGATTGGTTCGTTTGGATTATATCCCTTATAATAGGTAAGTGGAACATTATCTATCCCCAGCCGAACTGCATATAACAATATTCTACCGTTTTCATCATTAACCACTTTAAAATCATTTTTATAATCAATTCCGCTGATCTTAGCACTAACTTCAGTAAAAAATTGATCTACTAACCACTTTTTTTGTGTAAGCTGTTCTTCTGTTTTATCTTCTCCTTCAAGCTGATCAATAAGCTTATTTTCATTTACAATTTGTCTCTGAAATTCTGAGGCAGGTTGTATAAATTCGTCTTCGTCTTCGTCTTTGTCTTCGTCTTCAAGTATTCTATCTAAGTCTTCTTCAGTCATATCGAACGCAGGATTTTCAAATCCTCCTTCAGCCATTGTTTATTTTATTTAATTTTAAAAAATATATTTAAAAAATAAAAACAATGTCGGCTTACGGAAACAAACTCAGCCCTCATAGAAAACTAAGAGAACCTCATGGTGCCAAAGGCATCCGCACAAATGTAGTAATAACTAATAATCCATCAACAATAGACCAAAACCAGCAACTGCTTGTGAGATTTCCAAATCTAAGTACTAATGATGTGATAGTTCCAAGTACTGCTCGTCTTGCCTTTGAAATAGAACTTAAAAGCAGAACAGACGCCAACGCTACTCTGTTTCAAAATCTGGGTAGAACAATTGTGAAAAAAATGACAATAAGAATAAGTGGCAACGAAGTCATGTCAATAGATGACAGTGATATATATCATTGTTATGTAGACTTATGGAAAAGCCCTACCGAACGACAAAACACAGCTTACCAAGGTATTGGTAAACCAAACATGTTAAAACATAGAGTTAGCGCGGGAGATGCTTCCTCAGACACCAAAGATGAAGCTATAGCAGCAGCTTATGGAAATAGATTTTGTATTCCACTGGACTTTGAAATGTTAGAAAGTCATATGCCATTTTATCAAGCGGGGCTTGGTGATAGGTTAGAATATGAATTAACGTTTAACGATTATAACAAAGTTATCAAAAGCGCTGATGCTGATGCATCTTATGTAATATTTGCTTGGAATTTGATACGGTTGGTGATGTTGAATTATCCAGACAAATAAGACAGCAAATCAATGGTAAGATGTCATTTATGTATGATCGTATCTTGCGACATAGAAAAATAATAGCAAACAAATCTGATACTCTTTGGAACATCAACATTAATATACCAGCACGGAGCATGAAAGGTATTTTAATGCTGTTTGAAGACCCAGAAAGAACAGACACAGAAACCTATTACAACCCAAAGATTGAAAAGGTTGAAATGACAATAGAGGGAGTACCAAATCAGTTGTATAGTCAGGGCATGAAGGCATATCAACATTGGGATGAAATCAACAAATATTTTGCCTTGACATCAAAAAGAAACAAAGAGACAGAAATAGTAGCGAGGGACTTAAACTTTACCAGTGTTTCTCTTGAGACCTATCTGACAAAATCATATGCTTTGTGGCTTGACAATAGAACATGTAATGACAATTTATTACACGGCAGTGGAAGAAGAATAGAAAACGGCAGTGAAGGCATAACGATATTAATAAATAAAAAAGCAGATGCAGATCAAACTTTAAATATTTACATATATATAATACAAGATGCGCAAATCAATTTCGAAGATGGAAGATTCAAAGAAGCAGGATACTAGTTTGCAACAAAAATATCCTAAATATTCACACAGTGCCATTATTTGTGGGCAGACAGGCTGTGGTAAAACAGAGTTTGTTCTTGACATACTTGAAAAAGAGTATGTTGGAGTTTTTGAACATATAATTATATTGTGCCCGACTATAAAGTGGAACGAGGCTTATAAAAATAGATCCTGGATAGGAGATGTAAGACACCCAAAAAATAAAAAAATAACAATTGTCAATCCTGTTGGTAAAGACGGAAATGAAATGCTACAAGAACTATTGCGTTCATGTTTCAAAAAATATGCTGGCCAGCCCACATTATACATCATTGATGATTGCTCCGCCACAAAAGAATTAACAAAGAAAAAAGATATGTTGTCAGAGTTGGCATTCTCTGGTCGTCACGCCAAACAATCAGTATGGGTTATTTCACAGAGATATAATTCTGTATTGAAAGATTTGAGGTATCAAGTAAAATGGTTGTGTATGTTTTACACCAAGGACAGAGATAGTTATGAAAATTGTTTGAGAGAAAATGATGTTATTCCGACGTTGGAGGAGAGAACCAGAATAAGAAAAACTTTAGCTAAGACTAAATATTCGAAGTTGATATTGAGGACTGACCAACCAACTGGTTATTGGGTTGAATAATTTTTTTTAAAAATACAAACTAGAGTGTCCCATATAAACCATAAACTCAATGCACTAACCAATATCGGTACAACATCACTACTTATGTTTTCCGGGGCTTGTAAAACATACCCTCTTGGCTCACATATAAAATATTCTACGTCATCCTTTGTCACAGAAATTACAGGCGTTTCCTGTGCACCTTTTGCATACGTTTGTAAAAACTTACTTTCTGAAACACATATACAACATTTTACGTCATCTCTTGTCATAATATCCAGTGCTATTTTATTTTTGTTATAATCACTATTCTCACCGTCTGTTATTTTCAAATCCATTTTTTCTTATATAATATTTTTTTATTATTACAAAATATATTTATTTCACGCAGGTATAATACCTTTTTTTACAACTGTTGCTAATAGTAATACTAACAGCAAAGTAGCAATGTTAATAGCAATACTGACCATGAATATAGTATTGCTAATAGCATTGCTCACAGCAAAGTAGCAATGTTAATAGCAATGCTTGCAGCAAATTAATAATGTTAATAGAAAAAATAACAATGTTAATAAAAATGCTATTAACAATACTAACAATTACTAGTTGCATGAATATCGCAGCTAGTTGTTTTGTATTTTATATTAATTTCAAGATAAAAAATAAGATTAATAATATAAAAATGAATGCGGAAGAACTATTACAAAATATATCGGAACAGACGGAACCAGATGAATCAAAGCAACAAGAAACAAAAAAAGAAAGATTATCAGCTATAGTGGCTGGCGGCGGTAGTCGTCAATATTTGGGTAAAGACATACAACTCACAAACATAGATGGCATGCCACCAGATGAAATTAACAAACTTTACTGCAGATATGAAGCAAGGCTTGGGGCAAGCATGACTAAAACTTTAGGCAATTCTTTTATTAACTTGTATGTGATTGGAGTATCAAAATATTTTAATGTAACCAATCCACCAAAGCTGATAGAAGATTTGGAGGAAGACCCATTTATTAATCATGCTTTGACAAGTGCTTGTTGTGAGTTGTATTACAGGTATGGAATGTGCTTAGCACCATTTACAGCAATACTGACAACTGTTAGACATATTGATTTTAATAAAAATAAAATTATAGATAATATAAATGGAGAACCAAGTGGAGAACCAAGAGAGTGAAGTTATACCAGTTGAAGTTGATACACAATCTGTTAAACAACAAAAAGTAAAAAATCTAAAACGAGTAGAGGCTGGAAAAAAAGGAGCAGCGGCAAGGAAGGCAAAGCGTTTGCTTCAGATAGAGCAAGATGCACAGGATGCACAAGATGCAAGAGATGCAGGACAGATAACAAAAATAACAATAGATGAAGAAGAACCAGGAAAAATCAAAATAAACGTATACAAAAATTATATTCCACCGTGTCTGGTTTTATTAGGCATTGCTGGGTTGGGTTTGTATATTTATAACAAGAAATCTGCTACGCAGCCTGTAGCTGTGCAACCTGTTCATGTTGCACCAAAAGACCCGTTTGATTTTTAATAATTTATTTTAAAAAAATAATCATATAAAAAAAAATGGCAGCAAGTATTGAAGGAAAACAAATTGTAAATATGATGTATCATGCTGGAGTGGAAACACTTCTAACTGTTGGATATTCTGAAATTGGCAGAAAAATACTAAAAAGACCAGCACCTAAAGTGGATTTTAATATGACAGATTTTGGGATGCTGTCGGTGAATATAATGTTAGCAATGGCTACAAAGGATATGTTGATTAAGCAAGGTATTATTCCTGCGGATATTATGAAATAATTTTAAAAAACATATATATAAAAGAAATGGCAAGTGCAGTAGCAATGATGATCGGTGGAGCATTAACAAATGCATTAGCGTTTAGTGGTTCAAATTATTTCTTTTCAAAAATGGGAAGTCATTCAGACGAGGAAAGACAAATACATGACAAAGCCGTAGAACAATTAAACGCAGCACAAGTGGAGTGGAATAAAAAAAGAACAGAGAGATTAGATTTTATTAATAAGCAACTGCAAAAAGAGCATCATGCAAAGCAGACTTTTGATGATGTAAACCAAGCTATGAAACAGTATTATTACATAACTGGCAAACATTTACTTTTGGAACCGGAGCCCAAGTTGAGTGATTTTTATACACCATCTCCGGATCAACAGAATAGAGAAATTACGTTTATTGTGGTGGGCATGGCTGCAACTGGATTTGTGGCGTATAAATTGATTTCATAAAAAAAATTAGTTTAAAACTATAATTACTTTGGACTTTTTTGGATTTTGAAATGACTAAGTTTACTTTGAAAAGACTAAGTCATATGCATGATACCTATTTGTTTTGTTGTTTTTACATGGCTTCAATCCAAGTGGTCGCATATAATATGGTGGTTTAGCACTCTTCTCTAATTTATTTTTAAGATGATAAGGCGCCCATACTTCACCATTGTCTAATAATGTCAATACCATGGATGGACCATATTCGGTATCTACTATTTTCGTATCTGTAATTTTGTATATTTTATCTATTTCCAAGTCTGTCCATTTCTTTGTGCTATTTTGATATTGCTCTTCGAGCAGTTCATCAAATTGTGCAGTTGTGATTTCCATTTTTTCTTTATAGTTATATAAAGTTTAATCTTTAGTAGAAAAAAATGGAAAAGATTTATTACAGCCCAAAAGGATTTTGGAAAGGTTACTCAGCAGTTAAAAAATTGGCAAAAGAGGCTGGTGTCAGTGAAAAAAAGGCCTTAGAATTTTTAAAAAAACAAGCTGTGTGGCAGATTTATTTACCTGCGCCAAAGAAAATAATTAGACCCAGGTTTGATGTTTCTACTAAGAATGGAGTGCATCAAGCTGATTTGTTATTTTTACCGCATGATACTTTTGGGATTGGTCGTGGACGCAAGACATATAAATATGCGTTGACTGTTGTTGATATTGCAAGTAGATATAAAGAAGCGGAGCCACTGACTTCCAAGGATAGTAAAGAAGTTGCCAAAGCATTTGAAAATATATATAGTCGGCATCTAAAATATCCAAAATTATTTCAAGTGGAACCAGGCAGAGAATTTATGGGTGCAGTATCACAGTTGATGGTAAAACACAAAGTAAATATCAGACGAGGCAGAACAGAAATACACAGAGACCAAGCTTTAGTGGAAAGATTTAACAGAACATTAGCTGAAAGATTGTTTTGTTATCAGTATGCTAAGGAAATAGATTCGCAAAAACGTAATAGAGAATGGGTAAAGAGATTATCAGAAGTTGTTAAAGCCATAAATTCGGAGACAAAAAAGCCTCCTCCTGTTGAAACAAAAATATTAAAAGATGATCCTATCTGTATAAATGCAAGTGTAAGATATTTATATCAACCCGGGGAACAAGAAGGTGGAAGACGCAGAGCAACTGATCCAATGTGGAGTGTAGATATTCACAAGATTAAAAGTTATATGGTGACGCAAGGCATAAGAGTTTATTATTTGAAATTACCAGCGCCGCAGAGAGGATTTGTCAAAGAAGAATTACTTATTGTTCCTGCTGATACCCAAATTCATAAGTTTTTATAGAAACCGTGTGCATCAGTTGTAATTCCATCTTCTCGGATGTATCTTTTTGAGTAAAATGGTGACAAAGTTACTTTGTTTACTTTTATGCCATATATTTCATGCTTTATTGAGCGTATCATATTCATTTCATGGGTGTATTTTTTCTTGTTAAATAGTGCATCCTTGTAGTTTTCAAAATTTATTTGTTTTTTGACTACATAAGTTTTTACACCCTTTGCTTTTATAATGAGTTGTTCATCCGCTCTCAAAATAGAATATAACTTAGGTCTCAATCCAACATACTCAGCTATAGCAACACCAGCACATTCGTCTTTCATTTTACCCAATACTTTTTTGTTTGTATCATCATGCATTGGGTGATCTTGAGGATAATCACTCAAGTCATACTCATCTTTCAGTTCAGCCATGTCTTTGTATGCATCATCTGTTCTTATGTCTACAAGCAAGCTGTCAGTATCTGTGTATAATAAAGTACAGTTATCTCCGTACCTTTTTTTCAAAGTATTATAATACCAATCATACATCATATACTTTGATAAATCTAATACTGCCATCCCAACATAAATTGGTTTGTTTAATGTTAATTTTGTTTTGTTTACATGTACTGCTGATAATTCCTCTGAAAATTTTATACGCCTGTTAAAGTTGGGTTTGGCTATTATTTTTCTTATTTTTTCATTTTCAGAGCCGTCAGTTCTGACTAGTTTTATATCTGTCCGCTTGCGTAAATTTTCCATTGTCTTGCCAAACACAGAGTTGTTCATAAGTTTGTAAAAATCTTTTTCAAATTGTGATTTAGCTTTTTTCCTAAGTTCTGTGTTTAGATTTATGTATGATGCCATCCATGGTTTTTCATTAAATTCTAATACTCTGTGTACTTTCTTTAGTTTCATACCCAAAGATAAATACAGTTCCAGGGTTTTGTGATGTATCACATATTTTTTTTTGTCCATAAGATTTGGGACTAGTTGTTCTGTATTTATCATGCTATTATTTTCTAACAGATCTGTCTGGTATTTAGACAACCATTCTTTTTTTACTGCTAATCTTTCCGGTGCAAGTGGATAGTCATTATGAGATTCATGGAGTTCTTTAGGATATTCCAAATCAACTTCTGCAAAATATCCTTTTCCTTCTTTTGACTCTGGCAACGTTTCTGTTTCCACCCACTTAAAGCCAGAATATGGAAGTGGTTGACTCATTGCCCAACCATAAAGATTATTTGCATCCAGATCCATTAAGAAGTGTTTTTCCTCGTTAGGGTTATAATCTGCTACATATGGATTATTTGCTTTGGCATATCGTTTTGATACCATACTAATTCCACCACGCATACCTTTTTCTATAAATAAGTGCATGTCAATGTCTGTCAAAAGTTCCAATTCTATTTTTGAATGTTTAAGTAAAGCATCCCAAGATAATCCAGGTGCTGTATAGTAATGTAAAGCATCAAGTTTGTATGCACTCATACATGTTTTTCTAAAAGTTTGAAACACATCTGCTAACAGAGTTACATCAGTTTTTAGATATAAATCATGATAGTCTCCAAGAGTTTTACAGTTAAACTCTTTCCATATTTTTTGAGCGTATTCGTAATCTTTGGAACTTATACTTTCATCTGAAAGACTACTGTAAAACTTTTCTATAGGCGGTAATTGCGTTTCCTTAAATCTTTCCATACTGTCCATATATTCGTATGGATAAACACCTTTTCGTAAAAGTAAATCTGTTTGTTCTCCAAACTGATTTTTGGTAATTTTGAAATCAGATTTGTCTGTTGCTTTAACCAATTTTTCCAGAGACGAAGCCATCAATTGGAAACTGTCTAAAAATCTAAGTTGTCCGGCACTAAATGAAATATACTTTTCAGCGTTGTTTGGAATGCATGTTATATTACCTTTCATTTTATGTATTTTTTGCATGATGAGATGACTATCATATCCTTTGAGGTTGTGAAATATAACAGGAATAATTGTTTTATTTGGTGTTATTTTTAGTTTTAGGTTGCAGTTTTTATGTGCTGCACCTCTGTATTCTCCTGTAAAATGACAGTGATCTCTTACTTTACAGTTTTTGCCACATTTCCTACCTATTTCATTTTCGCATATCCAGCAGTGTGATGATTTTTCATAATCTTCCTCATTTTGTTGTGTCATAATTAAGGGTTTTGGGTGAGCAAATATTTTATTAATGTTGCTCTTCTCACATTCTAAGTGATTTAAAAACTTTTCAACAACATCTTCACCTCTGTAAATAACAGGTTCTTCAGCTTTGCCATCATATCTGACAACCTGGTATCCAAAACCACAAGCTTCGTGTACATTTGTGATTTCAGATTTCTTTCCAAATTTGATTGATTGCGGTTTGATTATACTCTCAAAATCAGCATATATTGCATAAGGCACAGGCATCTGATTTTGATGATTTTTAAATTTTACAGTATTTTTACCTTCTTTTGGCATTTCTATTCTGCAAGAATTTTTGTTAATACCATCACAGTCTTCTTTGTGTTTGGTAAGTAGTCCTTGTCCAGAATAGCCGTGAAGGCAACGATCGCAAAAGTAAGTTTGACCATGGTGTTTGTTTTGATCCCAGAGTAGTCTATTCAAATTTTTAAATTCAGCAATAATGATATTTTGTTGTTAATGTTTTTGGTTCTTTGGAATAATCATCAGGGTTATAGTTGTCATCTATAATTCCTTCTTCATTATTTGGATCGTCTTCGTTTTCTGATTCAACTTCAGTGTCTTCAGATATTAAGATCAAATTAATTCGT
Organism: Cyrtodaria siliqua; assembly: GCA_037043455.1. NCBI lineage: Eukaryota > Metazoa > Mollusca > Bivalvia > Adapedonta > Hiatellidae > Cyrtodaria > Cyrtodaria siliqua. The sequence goes on from JAWPHD010004368.1 coordinate 56,031, forward strand.
TCAATATCTTTTGGTTGTTCTGATATTTTATATGGAAAAACAGATACCTTTTTATTTTTTCCTGTTATGGTATATGCATAAACATTAATAGCAAGGTTGTTTTGTTTTTCTACTTTGGAAATTTGAGAAATTGGAGTGGGAAAATCAATACCATCCATATTCAACTTACCCATGTGTTTGTTATAACTAGATATCCTAGTTGGATTATTTTTATTAGGCCACAAAGCAGAAACCAATGCCACTTCCAAGCACTTATTATCTTCATTATTAACATTAATTATTGCTTTTTTATCAGATACTGCTTTAGGTAGAGGAATATATGAAGAACCTTTTAATGGTTCATACTTTGCAAAATTTAAGTAAAACGTAACACAGTGATCAATCTCCAATCCAGATGCTGTGTTTGTAAATCTTTCAAGGCTCTCTTGTATATTTGCAGATGATTCATCGTAAAACTCATTTATTTTTTCAGAGGTTAAAATTGCATTTTGTTCACTATGTAATACTGCTGTGGTGTATTTTTTAGTATCACCATCATCTTTGAATAAATTTACAGTGAGACCTAATTGAAACTTTAATCCATCCATCTTTGTCAGCTCTTTGCTTATTTGTTTTGTAATAATGGATTTTTTATCACGAAATAGTTTTTGAGGGTCTTTGTATTTCCCGGCAGATATTTCGTATGCTTTAAAATAGCCACACATTGGTTTGTCAACCAGTTTTAATTCTTCTTTAGATGTTCTATCATTAAGCTCTTTCAATTCATTTATTACATTTTCTCGTGATTTAGCATATTTCTGATTTTGTTCATCTTGTAATTTATCATATTTCTGCTTTTCTCGTTTACGTTGTTTCTTAGCACGTCGTCTCTTGCGTAAATTTTCTAATGTTTGAGAATTAACCTCTTTTGGAGTTTCCTTTGGAACTTCTTTAAGAGCATCTAGCCCCTTTCTAAGCTGATCATTATTAATTACTCCTATCCGGTGTTATTGTAAAATGTAGTGAACGTCTTCGGTACTCATTTTTGTAATATATATCATATTAATTTTTTTTCTTTAAAATAAAAAAATGTTTATTATAACAAGAAAAAGAAAATGGAAAACACTAAGAAAATTGAAAACATTTGCCAATTTCTCAAAGTTGGAGATCACGAACCTTGTAAAAATAAACCAACAAAAGATTCAAACTACTGCAGTTTGCATAAATTCAGAATAAAGCAAAGTAAAGTTGTACCATGTCTAAAATGTGGAAAAGGTACAAGTGCAAAATATCAAATTTGTGTTGGTTGTGGTGCTCATATAGTTAGATTAAGACATAGATACTGGGAAGTAGTAAAGCCATATATTGTTGAATGTATTAGGCTGAGACATATAGAAATTTGATTTTCTAGTAAAAAATCATATTTTATTATATTCGTGTTTATTCGTTGATTTGGGTGTAATTTTGATAACAAATCAACAAATTTGTTTTGTATTAAAGAAACATTTTATAATCATATTACAAAAAAAGCAATATTTTTATAATTTTGATAACTTATAAAAAAAAAATAAACTTGCAATCTTCACTACCCCCATTTTAAAAAAGTTTTAATAAACAAGTAAAATCACCATTTCATGATGATTTATTTAAAAAAAATTAAACTTGCAATCTTCACTACCCCTATTTTAAAAAAGTTTTAATAAATCAAGTAAAATCACCATTTCATGGTGATTTATTATGTATGTGTTTATTTTGGGGTCGTTCTGCTGCAATTCGAGGTAAAAAAAAAATTACAACAGAAACCCCAAAATACATATATATGTATTATATAGTAGTAACAACGATGATTTTTTCAACTTTCGTACAAGCTTTTAATTAAAGGATCATTACGAGAGTAAGTGATGTCTACAGCCAACATGCGATATCTCCAGGATCACACTTGAGGCTAAAACCTCTCGTGATATCCCGCAGATATGGCATGTCCACTCGGGGTGATACAAACTTCCAGATCACGTTTCTTTAGTAATAATCATATTGTACTGATTCAATATTTCATTTAATCTTTCTGGGGAAATCCTTATGTACCGCCTTGTCTTAATATGGAAACCGTCACCATTGCCATAGCTTTTGCACATCAGTGTCGGATGTATATAATGCATATAAGTGATTCATGTTTGTATTGCTTTTCTCTTGTTTACATGTTTTAGCTGGAATTGTTTTTACTTAACCAAATCATTGGTTTAATTTACAGTAAGCTCATATCCGAGCAACCGCTTGGCATGAGAGATGTTTTATTTTATTATTTATGTTTTTTTTGTAGTGTTTTTGTCTTTATTTTGAAGACGAGGTGTTATTTTGAAAGTATAGGCTATTATAGTCGTGCTTAGCGGGTTAAGGGTTACAATAGTTTATTATCACAACACTATGTATGCAAGTCAAACTATGTGCTTTGAACATGTTGAACAATTCAAATAATTAGTAATAAATGTTAATGATTTGCAAATATCACGGTTTTTGTAATAAATCTTGAACTTATTACACAAAGCAATCTTGACTTATATAAAACTTGCAGCGTCCGTAAGTTTTGATACATGACTGATGACTTGTATATATGCTAAAATTGGACTTTATTGTTAGAGAATTCCCTTTGATGGGATTTTGTTTTGTTTACATTGTCTCGTCAATTTGGGCGCTGAAGACAGGATAATAGCGAGGATTGTGCGCATATAAAATCGATTCAAGCTAACCAGTAGGCCTTATTTCCTATTGACGTTCCAAGTCGGTAACCATGTCTTCACCACCCTTTCTGTTTTTTTGTCTCTTTCACTGTATTATCAAGTCCTTGTTTGCAGTACAGTGCGGACCTACGATGCCATTGCGTTCGGACGCTGTGGTTTCTATAGGACCCTATATCTCATTTCTGTATTCTGCATATTGAGGTAAAATAATATTGAAATATTTCATATCATGTAAATAAAAGGACATACAAAACGATCCTGCTCTGATCTAATATGGTTCTTTTCATAATGTCCACTGATCTAATAAGGTTCTTTTCATAATGTCCAAAACTGTGTCTTCGATTGTGTATTAATCTCCTAGATATTATTAACAGGTTAATACATGGCGGAGCTTGAGGGTCATTATCGTGCTTTGGGGCTATTATCACTAAAAGGCAGTGCTCCGTCATGCATTTACCTTTTTATTACATGTCTACCTAATATAAGCTAAATTCAACGGGGTGTTTAAGTGATGTTATAAAAACTGAAGGTGCCCCGTGTAGTAGCCGGGCAAAGAATAGGGCCACTACAGATCCCATTAGAGGGGTAGGCAGAAGAATCAAAATGTGGCAGAACATCTCTTGTATACAATACGCAGCAACTCTGCAGTTCTAGGCTCATTCTACATATTTCATCTGGATGTAAATGGAGGATGAGCCTGGCATGTTCATTCCTGTTAGGCGCCATTTAGCTTTCATATGTTGGTGGGCCTTCCAACCCAATTCACTCTGCAGTTCAGGTTGAGAAGGTTCTAGTCCCATTCTCCATAATTCATCTCGATGTACATGGATGATGAGCCTGGCATGTTTATGCCTATGAAAAATGTAAATCAAAAAAGTTAATTTCATAAGCTTATATGCACAAATTTCACACGACAAATCAATCGCGCTGTCTCCTGTTTCGCACCATACGCAATTGAAATTAACAAAAACAAGAACATGAGTCTTATTTTATTGAAATCGGTCACTTATTTTTAAAAGTTATGGCTCGAGTTTGGGCCAGAAACACCCAAAATACATATATATATAATAAATCCCCATGAAATGGTGATTTTACTTGATTTATTAAAACTTTTTTAAAATAGGGGTAGTGAAGATTGCAAGTTTAATTTTTTTTATAAGTTATCAAAATTATAAAATGTTTATTTAATACAAAACAAATTTGTTGATTTGTTATTAAAATTACATTTAAATTAACAATTTTCTGACCTTGAATACAAAGGTGGTGGATCGTACTCATACACATTACTAAAACAATTTATTACACACTTTTTAGACTTTTTTGTAAGGTTGCCATTGCTTCCTTTCTTCCCTGCTCTACTAGTTCTTTTTTTTGAGCTTCACTTATTTTAGCCTTTTTTTGTTTGGTGTCTTCTTTTAAACTATAATATTTATCTAACTCATCTAAAATCATCTTAAACTCTTGATCAGATATTTGTGCATCACTCAACGCTTTTGATATTAACTGCTTTATACTATTTAACTTAGACTCTGCCAAAGTTTTTATTTCATGATGTTTTTGAGCTTTGCATTAAGCTTGCGTAAGATAAAATGAATACAAACACCTGTAGCTCCACATACTATTGCTGCTATTTCTAAAGGTAACAAAACTGGAACAACAAATCCAATTCTAGCCATAATAACACCTGCAGATATCAAGGTAGTGTCAATTCCATCTGTAATATTAATACCACGTTTATATTTTTTATAAAGTGACTGACGTATATCTCGCTCTGTAATTAACTTTTTTTCAATTTCTGAAATCTTTTGTAATCTATAATTTTGTCCGTCTTCCACTGGTAACTCAGGATATATACTTGCTGCTGTCGGTTGCTTCATTTTTTATTAATAAATAAAAAATTAAATTAATTCAATTAATAATGATGCCACCGTATTCACAGCTGTAGCGTTGGCAACCTTGCATACAAAGTTAACAACAGAACCAGCACCAATTTCTAAAGGTTTATCAAAGTTATCATGATTGCGTGGGATGATGTGAAGCGTTATACCATAATTTGGTTGTTCAACACCATCGACAGAAACTATTACAGATACGTCACCAACAAATCGTTCACATGCTAAACCTATTCCCATAATCCATCCACGGCGTGTCATTACATGCCCCACATTTTTTTCTGCCCCGCCGTTACCAAATGAGAGTGTTCTGTTTGATACAAGTGGGCCCTTAGCCTCTGCAAATATTGTTATAATTCCATATTCAAAATTATCAACTCTATTTTTTAAATGATTAAACTGGTCAACAAAAGGCACAATTCGCCTATATAAATTTTGAACATCATTTATCAAAGCCTCTAAGTCTTCTGTTTTTTTAGGTCTTGTTGGTCCATATATACTCATTGTTTTTTTATAAAAATATATTTTTTAAATAATTTCTAAAACACAACTCATAGGCAAACCGTGATTAAATATCTTGTTGCCATACTCATCTCTGACTTCTATTTTCAATTCAGTAATTGCACCATTCATAAGACAGTGATATTCAGGATAAAAACTTGTATATACTATATCTCCAAACTGCTTATTTACTACAGGCACAACACCTATAATAGTGTTTGGTGCACCATTGAAATAATTACTACTCGTATTAACTTGTTTCAGATGAACATATAGCTGTTTATGATAAGGAGCTAAATCAATTGGGTAATCTCCTATATTAGTACCTGTCAACCATTTTCTGTCCTTGAATCCCAGCATTTTTGAAAGACCGCTTGACATTCGTGTCTCTATTGGCGTATGTATAATGGCTGCACCAATTTGGACAATCCTGTCCATGATAATATTTTCATTTAGCAATTTAAAATCTTCTACCAAGTCTTGAAAGTTATAGAGTCCAGCTGGTAAATGTTTTATTTTATCTGGGTTTCTTGTCTTTACGATTTCACCATTAATATTTTGCCAACCGATAGTGTATGTAAAACTTTTTAATCCAACGCGCTTTGTTCCATTTCTATTATCGATATACTGTTGTAAATTAATAGAGTTGTCTATGTTTGAAATTGTATGAAACATTTTTAAATATATATATATAAAAACACAAATAAAAATGATTTCTAAAGAATTCAAATATAACCCAGATGCTCACTATTCAAATACTTTTAGCAAGAAAGTGATAGATATAATAAATCAAAACATAGTCATAACATCAGACGGTAAATACTTTAAAGCATCATTCCCCAATGTCTTTGAAAAATACAAACTCCCATACGTCAAATCAGATGCTACAGTCCAACGCTGGGGAACTGATTGGATGTCATTTTGGCAGAATCAGTTAAACTTTGCTATTTGGTGTGCGACAACTGGATGTGGCATTGATTTCAACAATCATCTAAAAGCTGATACTTTGGTTGGTTCGTTATTTCGATTTCATGTCTATTACCAAGTCAGAAGAATATTATATGAGATGAGTGTAGCATTACCGCAAGACTCAAATTAGAATGCATTTAGTAACACATATAACCGAAACGCATACGAGAGAATATGCAAGGAGTTTAACGTTGATTTATATTCAGACTGGAGACAGAAACAAAGCTATAATAATGGTCTAGGAACAATTTATAATTACTGGACAAATATTGGTTATCATCCTTTGGTAAATACTGTATACGACAACAAAACGATGAGTTTTACAGTCTATGAGAGTGATAAAACATATCACATTGATTACATTGCACAAGGATCTGAGGCTGACAATAGTTGGTCTACTTTTATACTAGATTGTTCATTTGGATTTACAAGAGCCGGAGTAGAAAGAATTAATGACAGCATAAGAACATACTGCTGGGCAATTCTTTGTTCACAATCACAAACAAGAACAGATATACTTGGAACTGGAACAGCATTTGATGCACAGAAACAATTTTTAGCAAATGTAGAGGACGCAATAAATAGCCCCATCAACTTGCCCAGTCAAATTTTAAGATATGAAAACACATTAAAATATGCAAGAAGTAAAGTAAATTTTGTCTATGGAAGTGGATTGTATATGTCTCCGAGTGACATGGAATTAAGAATCGGAATAATACAAGACTACAATAATGAAATTGTAATAGCAACCGATGCACAAGCATTAGGATTGAATAATGATGTAAATGTAAAACCAGTGCCACCAAAAAATATTCAACCTTTTCAAGGCACCACAACAAAAAAAAAATTACCGGAACATTCTGACTTTGATAAATCATCAATACATAAAACTGTGGAACATAACCCACCAGAAATACAAAAAATAGCGATTGAACACGAAGATAACAAAACAACTATAATTGTTGGTACTACAGTAATAGGTCTTGCTGCATTACTTATTTACGAGATTTACTAAACCACTCTTTGGCTGCCACATACAACAACCCAGAAACAAACACAAGCAAAGCCCATAGATTGTTACCAAGCCAATTAATAACATTACCTGTTGCAGATAAAAGCCATGATACTATTGCACCAATAACTCCTGGAAGCGCTGCAGCAGCTTTACCAGCTAGGTTGGCAAGAAGTTTACCAATATTAAATAGTTGTTTTTTTATCCAATCTTTTGCACTTGATGGATCAGGTTTTGGAGTTGGAGTTGGAGCAGCACTTGATGTAGGAATAATGGCCTCAACTAATACCCCAATAATCATACCAAAGGCAGTCAAAATACTAACAATAGTAATACCTTGCTCTCTGAATAATGTTTTTATTCTCTCACCCAATGTTGTGTCTTTTTTTAACACCCTATTTATAGTTTCTTTTATCCTGTTTATTTGACTGCGTAATGCTTTTGTGTTTTCACTCGCCGCTTCAAGTCGCGCACTTATTTCATCTTCAATGTCTTTGATGCGATCGCTAATTCTTTTTATCTGAAATTCATCACCATCAGCCTTAGCTTGTTCTAATTTTTGTTTATCTTTCGTTAGGTCTTTGTTAAGCTCAGTGAGCTTTGAAAGATTATTAATAAGTTCTTCGCGGGAGCTTTGCAATACCTTGTCTAAACCTTGTAACTCTCGCATTGTTAGACCTTCTGTTTGTGTTTGAACAGCAGTTTTAGGATGAGTTTCATCTATTGTATTACTCAAATTACTCTCAATTGTATTTACAGCATCTACTGTATTTTGTACATCTTCAGTTGTTGACAAAGTTTGCATTGGTATATTTTCTCCTTCTTTTGTGATGGTATCTCTTGTTTTTGCCAAGGATGCTAATTTTGCCCTACCCTGAGCCTTTCTTTCACGCGGGGCTAAATAATCATATATTTTTAAATTATTTTTTATGAAGTCAATGCCATGTTTTCTAAGTAGAGTGTCCAGCGCATTAAACTTGAATAGTTCTTCTGGATTATATCCCTTATAATAGGTAAGTGGAACATCATTCGTTCCCAACCGAACTGCATATAACATTGTTCTGCCGATTTTGTCCTTAGCCATTCTAAAATCATCTTTATAATCAATTCCACTGATCTCAGCATTAACTTCAGTAAAAAAATGATCTACTAACCACTTTTTTTGTGTAAGCTGTTATTTTGTTTTATCTTCCCCTTGAAGCTGATTAATATAGTTATTTTCATTTACAATTTGTCTCTGGAATTCTGGGCCAGGTTTTATAAATTCGTCTTCAAGTAATTTATCCAAGTCTTCTTCAGTTATATCTTCAGTTATATCTTCAACATTATACATAGGATTGTCAAATCCTCCTTCAGCCATTGTTTATTTTATTTAATTTTAAAAAATATATTTAAAAAATAAAAACAATGTCGGCTTACGGAAACAAACTTAACCCTCATAGAAAACTAAGAGAACCTCATGGTGCCAAAGGCATCCGCACAAGTGTAGTAATAACTAAGAATCCCTCAACAATAGACCAAACCAGCAACTGCTTGTAAGATTTCCCAATCTAAGTACTAATGATGTAATAGTTCCTCGTACTGCTCGTCTTGCCTTTGGAATAGAACTTAAAAGCAGAACAGACGCCAACGCTACTCTATTCCAGAATCTGGGTAGAACAATTGTGAAAAAAATGACAATAAGTATAAGTGGCAACGAAGTCATGTCAATAGATGACAGTGATATATATCATTGTTATGTAGATTTATGGAAAAGCCCTACCGAACGAGTAAACACAGCTTACCAAGGTATTGGTAAAGCAAACATGTTAAAACATAGAATTGGTGCTGGAGATGCTTCCTCAGACACCGGAGATGAAGTTATAGCAGCAGCTTATGGAAATAGATTTTGTATTCCACTGGACTTTGAAATGTTAGAAAGTCATATGCCATTTTATCAAGCGGGGCTTGGTGATAGGTTAGAATATGAATTAACGTTTAACGATTATAACAAAGTTATCAAAAGCAGTGATGCTGATGCATCTTATGAAATAAAAAATATCTGCTTGCAATTTGATACGGTTAGTGATGTCGAATTATCCAGACAAATAAGACAGCAAATCAATGGTAAGATAGTATTTTTGTATGATCGTATCTTGCGACATAGAAAAATAATAGCAAACAAATCTGAAACCCTTTGGAACATCAACATTAATGTACCAGCACAGAGCATGAACGGTATTCTAATGCTGTTTGAAGACCCAGAAAGAACAAGCGCAGAAACCTATTACAACCCAAAGATTGAAAAGGTTGAAATGACAATATAGGGAGTACCAAATCAGTTGTATAGTCAGGGCAGGAAGGCATATCAACATTGGGATGAAATCAACAAATATTTTGCCTTGACATCAAAAAGAAACAAAGAGACAGAAATAGTAGCGAGGGACTTACACTTTACCAATGTTTCTCTTGAGACTTATTTGACAAATCATATGCTTTGTGGCTTGACCTTAGAACATGTGAGGACAATTTATTATACGGCAGTGGAAGAAGAATAGAAAACGCCAGTGAAGGCATAACGATATTAATAAATAAAAAAGCAGATGCAGATCAAACTTTAAATATTTATATATATATAATACAAGATGCGCAAATCAATTTCGAAGATGGAAGATTCAAAGAAGTACGATACTAGTTTACAACAAAAATATCCTAAATATTCACACAGTGCCATTATTTGTTGTCAGACAGGCTGCGGCAAAACAGAGTTTGTTCTTGACATACTTGAACAAGAGTATGTTGGAGTTTTTGAACATATAATTATATTGTGTCCAACTATAGAGTGGAACGAGGCTTATAAAAATAGATCCTAGATAGGTGATGTAAAACATCCAAAAGATAAAAAAAATAATAATTGTTAATCCTGTGAGCAACGGTAAAGAAATGTTACAAGAACTGTTGCGTTTCTTTCTCAAAAGATATGCTGGCCAGCCCACATTATACATTATTGACGATTGGTCAGCCACAAAAGAATTAACAAAGAAAAAAGAAATGTTATCAGAGTTGGCATTCTCTGGCCGCCACGCCAAACAATCAGTATGGGTTATTTCACAGAGATATAATTCTGTATTGAAAGATTTGAGAGAGCAAGCAAAATGGTTGTGTATGTTTAACACTAAAGACAGAGATAGTTATGAAAATTGTTTGAGGGAGAATGATGTTATTCCGACGCTGGAAGAGAGAACCAGAATAAGAAAAGCTTTAGCAAAGACTAAATATTCCAAGTTAATTTTGAGGACTGATCAACCAACTGGTTATTGGGTTGAATAATTGTTTTCAAAAATAAAAACTAGAGTGCCAATATAATCAATACACTCAATGCACCAACCAGTATCGGTGCAACAACACTACTAATGTTTTTCGGGGCTTGTAAAACATACCTTCTCGGCTCACATATAAAATATTCTACGCCATCCTTTGTCACAGAAATTACAGGCGTTTCCTGTGCATCTTTTGCGTACGTTTGTAAAAAATCACTTTCTGAAACACATATACAACATTTTACGTCATCGTCATCTCTTGTCATAATTTCCAGTGCTGTTTTATTTTTGTCATAATCACTAATCTCACCGTCTGTTATTTTCAAATCCATTTTTTCTTATATAATATTTTTTTATTATTACAAAATATATTTATTTTATAATACCCGCATTTATAATACCTTTTTTTACAACTGTTGCTAATAGTAATACTAACAGCAAAGTAGCAATGTTAATAACAATACTGACCATGAATATAGTATTGCTAATAGCATTGCTCATAGCAAATTAGTAATGTTAATAGCAATGCTTGCAGCAAATTAATAATGTTAATAGAAAAAATAGCAATGTTAATAACAATGCTATTAACAATACTAACAATTACTAGTTGCATGAATATCGCAGCTAGTTGTTTTGTATTTTATATTTATTTCAAGATAAAAAATAAGATTAATAATATAAAAATGAATGCGGAAGAACTATTACAAAATATATCGGAACAGACGGAACCAGATGAATCAAAGCAACAAGAAACAAAAAAAGAAAGATTATCAGCCATAGTGGCTGGCGGTGGTAGTCGTCAATATTTGGGTAAAGACATACAACTCACAAACATAGATGGCATGTCACCAGATGAAATTAACAAACTTTACTGCAGATATGAAGCAAGACTTGGGGCAAGCATGACCAAGACTTTAGGCAATTCTTTTATTAACTTGTATGTGATGGGAGTATCAAAATATTTTAATGTAACCAATTTACCAAAGAAGATTTGGAGGAAGACCCATTTATTAATCATGCTTTGACAAGCGCTTGTTGTGAGTTGTATTACAGGTATGGAATGTGCTTAGCACCATTTACAGCAATACTGACAACTGTTAGACATATTGATTTTAATAAAAATAAAAATATAGATAATATAAATGGAGAACCAAGAGAGTGAAGTTATACCTGTTGTTACACAACCTGTTGAGGTTGAACAACAAAAAGTAAAAAATCCAAAAAGAATAGAAGCTGGAAAAAAGGAGCAGCGGCAAGAAAGGCAAAGCGTTTGCTTCAAGATGCAAAGCAAGATGCTGCAAAGCAAGATGCTGCAAAGCAAGATGCTGCAAATCAAATAACAAAAATAACAATAAAGTGGAACCAGAAATCAAAATAAACGTATACAAAAATTATATTCCACCGTGTCTGGTTTTATTAGGTATTGCTGGGTTGGGTTTGTATACTTATAACAAAAAATCTGCTACGCAACCTGTGCAACCTGCTGCTGTTCGTGTTGCACCAAAAGACCCGTTTGATTTTTTTTAATAATTTATTTAAAAAAATAATATAAAAAATAATATAAAAAAAATGGCTGCAAGTATTGACGGAAAACAAATTGTAAATATGATGTATCATGCTGGAGTGGAAACACTTTTAACTATTGGATATTCTGAGATTGGCAGAAAACTACTAAAAAGACCAGCACCTAAAGTGGATTTTAATATGGTAGATTTTGGAATGCTGTCTGTGGATATAATGTTAGCAATGGCTACGAGGGATATGCTGATTAAGCAAGGTATTATTCCTGCGGATATTATGAAATAATTTTAAAAAATATATATAAAAAAATGGTATGTGCAGTAGCAATGATGATCGGTGGCGCATTAACAAATGCATTGGCGTTTAGCGGTTCAAATTATTTCTTTTCAAAAATGGGAAGTCATTCAGATGAGGAAAGACAAAGACATGACAAAGCCGTAGAACAATTAAACGCAGCACAAGCAGAGTGGAATAAAAAAAGAACAGAGAGATTAGATTTTATTAACAAGCAACTCCAAAAAGAGCATCATGCAGAGCAGACTTTTGATGATGTGGATCAGGCTATGAAACAGTATTATTATACAACTGGCAAACATTTGCTTTTGGAACCGGAGCCTAAGTTAAGTGATTTCTATACACTATCTCCGGATCAACAGAATAGAGAAATTACGTTTATTTTGGTGGGCATGGCTGCAACTGGATTTGTGGCGTATACATTGATTTCATAAAAAAAATAGTTTAAAACTATAATTACTTTGGACTTTTTTGAATTTGAAATGGCTAAATATGTTTACTTTGAAAAGACTAAGTCATATGCATGATACCTATTTTTGTTGTTGTTTTTACATGGTTTCAATCCAAGTGGTCGCATATAATATGGTGGTTTAGCACTCTTCTCTAATTTATCTTTGAGATGACCAGGCGCCCATACTTCACCGTTGTCTAATAATGTCAATACCATGGATGGACCATATTCAGTTTCTACTATTTTCGTATCTGTAATAGTGTATATTTTATTTAGTTCCAAGTCTGTCCATTTCTTTGTGCTATTTTGATTTTGCTCTTCGAGCAGTTCATCAAATTGTGCAGTTGTGATATCCATTTTTTCTTTATAGTTATATAAAGTTTAATCTTTAGTAGAAAAAAATGGAAAAGATTTATTACAGCCCAAAAGGATTTTGGAGAGGTTACACAGCAGTTTAAAAATTAGCAAAAGAGGCTGAAAAAAAGGCATTAGAATTTTTAAAGAAACAAGCTGTGTGGCAGATTTATTTACCTGCGCCAAAGAAAATAGTTAGACCCAGGTTTGATGTTTATACTAAGAACGGAGTGCATCAAGCTGATTTGTTATTTTTACCGCATGATACTTTTGGGATTGGTCGTGGACGCAAGTCATATAAATATGCATTGACTGTGGTTGATATTGCAAGTAGATACAAAGAAGCAGAGCCGCTGACTTCCAAGGATAGTAAAGAAGTTGCTAAAGCATTTGAAAAAATATACAGTCGGCATTTGAAATATCCAAAGTTATTACAAGTGGATCCAGGCAGAGAATTTATGGGTGCAGTATCACAGTTGATGGCAAAACACTAAGTAAATATCAGACGAGGCAGAACAGAAATACACAGAGACCAAGCTTTAGTGGAAAGATTTAACAGAACATTAGCTGAAAGATTATTTGGCTATCAGTATGCTAAGGAAATAGATTCACAAAAACGTAATAGAGTATGGGTAAAGAGATTACCAGAAGTTGTTAAAGCAATAAATGCGGAGACAAAAAAGCCTCCTCCTGTTGAAACAAAAATATTAAAAGATGATCCTATCTGTATGAATGCAAGTGTAAGATATTTATATCAGCCCGGGGAACAAGAAGGTGGAAGACGCAGAGCAACTGATCCAATGTGGAGTGTAGATATTCACAAGATTAAAAGTTATATGGTGACGCAAGGTATAAGAGTTTATTATTTGAAATTACCAGCGCCACAGAGAGGATTTGTCAAAGAAGAACTACTGATTGTTCCTGTTGATACCCAAATTCATAAGTTTTTATAGAAACCGTGTGCATCAGTTTTAATACCGTCTGGTGCTATGTATCTTTTAGAGTAAAATGGTGACAGTGTTACTTTGTTTACTTTTATACCATATATCTCATGCTTTATTGAGCGTATCATATTCATTTCATGGGTGTATTTTTTCTTGTTAAACAATGCATCCTTGTAGTTTTCAAAGTTTAAATGTTTAATCGATTACATATTTTTTTACACCCTTTGCTTTCTTAATAATCTGCTCATTCACTTTCAAAATAGAATCTTGTTTGGATCTTAATCCAATATCCTCAACTGTAGGAACACCAAGACATTCATCTTTCATTTTATCTATTGCTTTCTTAATAATCTCCTCATCCGCTTTCAAAATAGAAGATAGTCCGGATCTTAGCTCATCCGGACTAGAATATAGTTCGGGTCTTAATTCAATATACTCACCTATAGGAACACCAGGACATTCATATTTTATTTTATCTATTACTTTCTCAATCATCTGCTCATCCGCTCTCAAAATAGAATATAGCTTGGGTCTTAATCCAATATACTCAGCTATAGCAACACCAGCACATTCGTCTTTCATTTTACCCAATAATTTTTTGTTTGTATCATCATGCATTGGGTGATCTTGAGGATAATCACCCAAGTCATACTCATCTTTCATTTCAGCCATGTCTTTGTATGCATCATCTGTTCTGATGTCTACAAGCAAGCTGTCAGTATCTGTGTATAATAAAGTACAGTTATCTCCATACCTTTTTTTCAAAGTATTATAATACCAATCATACATCATGTACTTTGATAAATACAATACTGACATCCCAACATAGATTGGTTTGTTTAATGTTAATTTTGTTTTGTTCACACGTATTGCTGACAATTCATCTGAAAATTTTTTACGCCTGTTAAAGTTGGGTTTGGCTATTATTTTTCTTATCTTTTCATTTTCAGAGCCGTCAGTTCTGACTAGTTTTATATCAGTCCGCTTGCGTAGATTTTCCAATGTTTTGCCAAACACAGAGTTGTTCATAAGCTTGTAAAAATCTTTTTCAAATTGTGATTTAGCTTTTTTCCTAAGTTCTGTGTTTAAATTTATGTATGATTTCATCCATCGTTTTTCATTAAATTCTAATACTCTGTGTATTTTCTTTAGTTTCATGCCCAAAGATAAATACAGTTCCAGGTTTTTGTAATGTATCACATATTTTTCTTTGTCCCTAAGATTGGGAACTAGTTGTTCTGTATTTATCATGCTATTATTTTCTAACAGATCTGTTTGGTATTCAGACAACCATTCTTTTTTCACTGCTAATCTTTCCGGTGCAAGCGGATAGTCATTATGAGATTCATGAAGTTCTTTAGGATATTCCAAATCAACTTCAAGCAGTTGTCCTTTGCCAGGTTTTGGTTTAGAAAATTGTCCACTCTTGTTTTTGGTTTTCCAAACAAAGCCAGAATATGGAAGTGGCTGACTCATTGCCCATCCAATAAAGATTATTTGCATCAAAATACATTAAGAAGTTGTTTTCCTCGTTAGGGTTATAATCAGCTACATGTGGATTGTTTGCTTTGGCATATCGTTTTGATACCATACTTATGCCACCTCGCATACCTTTTTCTATGAATAAGTGCATGTTAATGTCTCTCAAAAGTTCTAAATCTATTTTTGAATGTTTAAGTAAAGCATCCCAAGATAATCCAGGTGCTGTGTAGTAATGTAAAGCATCAAGTTTGTATGCATTCATACATGTTTTTCTAAAAGTTTGAAACACATCTGCTAACAAAGTTACATCAGTTTTTAGATATAAATCATGATAGTCTCCAAGAGTTTTACAGTTAAACTCTTTCCAAATCTTTTGAGCGTATTTGTAATCTTCGGGACTTATACTTTCATCTGAGAGACTACTGTAAAACTTTTCTATAGGCGGTAATTGCGTTTCCTTAAATCTTTCCATACTGTCCATATATTCATATGGATAAACACCTTTTCGTAAAAGTAAATCTGTTTGTTCCCCAAACTGATTTTTGGTAATTTTGAAATCAGATTTGTCTGTTGCTTTAACCAATTTTTCCAAAGACGAAGCCATAAACTGAAAGCTATCCAATAATCTAAGTTGTCCAGCACTAAATGAAATATACTTTTCAGCGTTGTTTGGGATGCATGTAATATTACCTGTCATTTTATATATTTTTTGCATTATAAGATGACTATCATATCCTTTGAGGTTGTGAAATACAACAGGTATAGGTGTTTTGTTTGGTTTTATTTTCAGCTTTAGGTTGCAGTTTTTATGTGCTGCACCTCTGTATTCTCCTGTAAAATGACAGTGGTCTCTTACTTTACAGTTTTTACCACATTTCCTACCTATTTCATTTTCGCATATCCAGCAGTGTGTTGCTTTTTCATAATCTTCCTCATTTTGTTGTGTCATAATTAAGGGTTTTGGGTGAGCAAATATTTTATTAATGTTGCTCTTCTCACATTCTAAGTGATTTAAAAACTTTTCAACAACATCTTCACCTCTGTAAATAACAGGTTCTTCAGCTTTGCCATCATATCTGACAACCTGGTATCCAAAACCACAAGCTTCGTGTACATTTGTGATTTCAGATTTCTTTCCAAATTTGATTGATTGCGGTTTGATTATACTCTCAAAATCAGCATATATTGCATAAGGCACAGGCATCTGATTTTGATGATTTTTAAATTTTACAGTATTTTTACCTTCTTTTGGCATTTCTATTCTGCAAGAATTTTTGTTAATACCATCACAGTCTTCTTTGTGTTTGGTAAGTAGTACTTTTCCAGAATAGCCGTGAAGGCAACGATCGCAGAAGTAAGTTTTACCATGATGTTTGTTTTGATCGTAAAGTAATCTATTTACATTTTTAATCCAGCATTAGTGATATTTTGTTGTTATTGTTTTTGGTTCGTTGGGATAATCATCAGGGTTATAGTTGTCATCTATAATTCCTTCTTCATTATTTGGATCGTCTTCGTTCTCTGATTCAACCTCAGTGTCTTCAGATATTAAGATCAAATTAATTCGTTCAATATCTTTTTTGTTCTGATATTTTATATGGAAAAACAGATACCTTTTTATTTTTTCCTGTTATAGTATATCCATAAACATTAATAGCAAGATTATTTTGTTTTTCTACTTTGGTTATTTGAGAAATTGGAGTGGGAAAGTCAATGTTATCTTTCTTCAAAAACTCTATACCAGGATACTTTGATAATCTGTCTGTATGATCTGCAGCTGGATTTAAAGCAGAATTTATTGCATGAAACAAACATTTATCATCATTGTTTTACACATTTATAATTGCCTTCTTATCAGCTACTGCTTTAGGCAAAGGAATATATGAAGAACCTTTTAACGGCTCGTACTTTGCAATATTTAAGTAAAACGTAACACAGTGATCAATTTCTAATCCGGATGCTGTGTTTGTAAATCTTTCAAGGCTCTCTTGTATATTTGCAGATGATTTATCGTAAGACTCATTTATTTTTTCAGAGTTTAAGATTGCATTTTGTTCACTGTATAATACTGCCGTGGTGTATTTTTTGGTATCACCATCATCTTTGAATAAATCTACAGTAAGACCTAATGAAAACTTTAATCCATTCATCTCTGTCAGGTCTTTGCTTATTTGTTTTGTAATAATGGATTTTTTATCACGCAATAGTTTTTGAGGGTCTTTGTATTTCTCGGCAGATATCTCGTATGCTTTAAAATAGCCACACATTGGTTTGTCAACCAGTTTTAATTCTTCTTTAGATTTTCTATCATTAAGCTCTTTCAACTCATTTATAACATTGTCTCGTGATTTAGCATATTTTTGATTTTGCTCATCTTGCAATTTATCATATTTCTGCTTTTCTCGTTTACGTTGTTTCTTAGCACGTCGTCTCTTGAGTAAATTTTCTAATGTTTGAGATTTAACCTCTTTTAAAGTTTCTTTTGGAACTTCTTTCAATGCATTTATACCGTTAGATAGTGTTTGCTTATCTATTACACCTGTATCAAACAGGCGTATTAAATTTTCTATAATCTCTTCAGTCTTCATTATTTCTTTTTGATATACTTATATTTTTTTTTTATTTAATATAAAAAATATATCAAAAAGAAACAATGGAAATTAATGTTTGCAAATTTATTAAAATTGGATTACACAATCCGTGTAAAAATAAAACTACAAAAGATTCTAATTATTGCAGTTTGCATAAGTATAGATTAAAAACAAGTCATGTATTGCCGTGCTCAATATGTAAAAAAGGCACAAGAGCAAAAAATAAAATGTGTGCTGATTGTGGTGGAGTTTCAGTCAGAATAATGACACGTTATTGGAAATTTAAAGATTATAATGCTGAGTGCTTAAAATTTAGACGTATTGATGTTTAACCATATAAAAAAATATGTTGTAATTTTGATAACTTATAAAAAAAATTAAACTTGCAATCTTCACTACCCCTATTTTAAAAAAGTTTTAATAAATCAAGTAAAATCACCATTTCATGGTGATTTATTATATATATATGTATTTTAGGTGTTTCTGGCCCAAACTCGAGCAGAGCGAGAGCTTTGGGCCAGAACACCCAAAATACATATATATTAATTTTACCATGTAGTCTTTAATGACGTCGGTATTAACATTTGGTGATGTCACCAATTTCAAATGGCAGTATTTACATTCCTTGCATACCGGCTAAGGTGATCCGTGTTTTGCATGGTTACTGGAAAGCCTGATCAAAAGTCATATAAACAATGACGTCATTGTGTAATAAACTTGCACGACGTTAGTAGTTTGTGACGTCAATGCGCAGAATATAGATCTGTAGATGGTATGCAAGACAAATAATCAATCCTGGGTATCCGGTTCAGATACGGAAATTCCAACACTCGGTATACTTGTTCTAATCGGAACCTCGGCAGAGCCTCGGTCCCGATAAAAAATATATATACTTAGTGTTGGAATTTCCGATCTTCACCGGATACCCATGAACGTTTCTTATATTCTTACACACCTTAAAAACAATTTGTTCTTAGAACTTTGTTGTTGCTTTTAAGTGGTCTTACTGACTATCACGTTTCCCATTCCATCATGTCTATTGTTCTAAACGTGATATACATGTCTGTTGTTAATGGTATTTGATATTCTCAGGGTTATTCCATTAAAACATATCAGGGGACCCGGCAATTTAATAATCATGTATGGATGAACCCTATTTTTAGGATATTTTTTTTTTATTTCAACTCAATTTTGCATCTATGGATTTCAATTTCAAAAGAGCATCCTAGGGTCAAATGTATGTTTTAATGGAATAGTCTCAACTTTGGCCGCGGCAATTCTGAGGTTTGTTTGAATATTTGAAATTCGTAAAAATCTTGAGCCATTAATTTGGGTATCTTATTAGTATTTAATGAATCCGTTTTTGCAAACCTTTATGTTTGAAACAAATAAGTACATGAAAGTCTAGTTTTTTTTGTCGCCTGTGTAGCATGGCAGGCACTTAGTGATCACTTTGTCCGTCGCCTATCACACTTTAACCAGCAACCTAACCTTGACCATAACTTGAAAAGTATGTGATCTATGTTCATGATTTTCATGCAACTTCACACACATCATCATCTTAACCCCATGAATGTTGTTATCTATATCCAATAACTGACTTTCAATTTGGCAGAGTTAAGTTTCATAAAATGTTAACCTGTAATCTAACCAAGATCGTAACTGGTCATAACTTTAAAAGTATTTGACCTATGTTTAAGAAATTTCGCATCTTCATCTTAACCAACGAAATGTCGCCACATATGTCCAATACCTCTGACTTTCGTTTCAGCGGTTATGCCACTTTTCATATGCAACATAACCAAGCTCATAACTGGCCGTCACTTGAACAATATTTGACTTATGTTTATAAAACTTCACACATGTCGCTGCATATGTTCAATAACTCTGACTTTCAGTTTGGCAGAGTTATGCCCCTTTTCATGAATATTTAACTTGCAACTTAGCCTAGCTCATAACTTGGCAAAAAAAGACATATGGTCATGAAACCTTATACAGTTCTTCCTTATCAATTATCCAGTGCAGATGTATGCCTTTTTTTATAAACTTTAACAGGTTAAAAAAGCACCAGAATTCGTAAAGAATTGCAACCCCTGTCTTCAAACTTTATAGTTAGATAACAATTGCTGAACTAAGCACACGACAAGCAACACAAGTATTCCGTGGAATACCCTTCTAGTTATGTATTAAGAAATTAATTTGAATATAAATATTATTGTCTACCGAAATCACCTGTTTTGGATTAATTTTATACTGAAAATATAAATAAGCAGTTTAACAACATGAACATGATGACTATTCCCACGATTGCCGTGAGCCATAAAATATTGTTTGTTTTAACAAGTGTAATGGATATTTAACTATTATATGTTATTGAACATCTGACATCTGAAAAATAAATAAATATTATTAATCTATAAAAATCTTTCTTGTTTATCATGTTTATTACAAAAATATTATAATGGGCATATATTATACTTGTATGTATGTACTTAGTAACTTATTGTTATACGTCCGTCGGTGATTTATCACGTCGTGTCTATCAGTTGGCTTATATTCAAATTTGTGATATTGCTCATTGGAATAGTTGATATCACTTCTTAATTAATTTGATTTCGAACTTTTACATTGATTAATGGTTGTCACCTACAGATATAGTGATGAGACCTAGATATCTTAAATTGAATTATTGATATCTTAAAATCGAATATAAGATATCTTTATTTAAATTTAATTATAGGTATTCATAATTCATTTTGAGATATCTATAAATCGATTTACAGATATCATATATTTGAATTATAGATATCTTTAATTCAATTATGGATATCTATAAATAGTGATTAAATAGTAAAATGGCGCCCCCAAAAAAGAGTATGATAATGGACCTTTGGAAACGGCCGAGCACGACACATACGAAATATTGCAGTCTCGGTTTGATTGAGACGGTTCATGAGCGGTAGCGAAATTATGCTACAGACCCAGTTGCGTTCAAGTACCCCAAATAAACGCAGAACGAACGCTGAACGAACGGAAAATGAACGCAGAATGAACGCAGAAAGAACGCAGAGTGAACGTTGCTCGATATATATTTTAAAAATGCATTTCGTTTGTTGCGTTCGTTTCAGGCATTCAGCGTTTTAAAAAACGAACGATGAATGCATTTTTTAAAACGCTAAACGCTGAAAACGAATCAACGAACGATGAATGCATTTTTTAAAACGCTAAACGCTGAAAACGAACGGAACGAACGAAACTAACGCAGCGAAACGAACGAAACGAACGCAAATGCATTTCGCTATTTCGGATAACTTTCAATATTATCCTTTTGAGTACATAATTGAAGTCTCGATTTAAACGAAGTGCGTTTTGAAGTATTTTAATATAAAGAAATACACTGCGTAAATGGTGTTTTTAAGCACGATTACACACTTTAAATTTTACCGATTTAAAATAGGAAATGTATTTATTGTGTAGCACAAACTTTATATTATTTCATTATAAAACTTAAATAATGTTGGTAAAATCAGACGGCATATTTTTATTTAGTGTCAAGTATGTTAAATTTTTGCTGAAAATAACATAAACCCGGAAGAAAACAGAATCCTCAATGTGCACCACCAAATAATGTCAACCAAAGGACACATTCTTCAATATGATCACAAACATTAGCCGCCGACTAATGGTAAGAACCGCATGACTGAATATCATGCGTAGTTTAATCGTCAGAAATGTTGCGATTGGTAAACGCTGAACGAACGAACGCAAATGCATTTTCTCCGTTTGTGCATTTAAACACACACATTATGTTGCGTTCGTTCCGTGCATTTAAATGAACGCATAGTTTCGTTTATAAACGCTGAATGCATTAAAAAACGCAAATGTTTTGCATTTTGAAAAATGCATTCATAAAAATGAAATGCAAACGGAATGCAAATGGAGCGCAAACGGAACGCAAACGAAACGCAAACGGAATGCATTGTTGGGGTACTTGAACGCAACTGGGTCTGTAGCTACCGCTCACGCTCTCTAGCCCCGGGTTGAGCAGAACTCAATATTCATAAAATCAATAGTACAGAATTTTAACCATCCCGAAGATGGCATGCATATGGCGGTGGACATGGAGTGTACTACTTCCCCATGCCGTACGGCGTATGGTCCCAGTATCTAATAAAATTAAATGCCCCGAAAAGCGAAATAAACATAATGGAATTTAGTTGGGAGCAGCGGTTATGAAGCCTGCGTATCACAAGTAACAGCCAAACGATTAAATTAAAAAGCAAACAACATATCCTATGAGTGTTTAAACAATACCCAGAGCCTTTTATCGGCCGGAGTAGTGGAACCACCGAATCAAAAATTAAGTAAGAAAACAAAAGAAATTGAAAATGTACCACCGATAACTAAATATAAGTATCGGGCTCAGCGATCTCCAAAGATCGAATGAATAACAGTACTGATTGCAAGCGCGGGGAGACATGTTACTGCCGCCACACTGCACAAGCAACGCCACTGTGCTATAAAAAAAGAGTATGATAATGGACCTTTGGAAACGGCCGAGCACGACACATAAGAAATAGTGCAGTCTCGGTTTGATTGAGACTGATCATGAGCGGTAGTGAAATTATGCTAGCTATCGCTCACGCCCTCTAGCCCCGGGTTGAGCAGAACTCAATTATCATAAAATCAATAGTACACGATTTTAACCATCCCGAAGATGGCATGCATATGCCAAAGATTACACCAATTACAACGTGCGATGTCGTCAATCCAATGCAATAATTGATATCAACGATTCTAAGGTGATATTACGCATTGATTTTAAATCGATGATAAAATAAATTATATCACTATTTAAAGAGTGATATCAAACATCTTATTCATATAGTGATAACAGCAGTTAAAGTGAATCAGAGACATAACTCATCACAATAGGTGATATAATTAACTTGGAGAAAGTGATATCACTGACTCAAGACTATTAGGTAATATAATAAATTAAAATGAGCGATATTACATATTAAAATGGGCGCCATCTTGTATTGATGATGTCATCGCGCCTTTTTACCATAAATGGCATATTGATAAAATCGATAAAAGCAAAGAGTATCAATTCAAACAAATGTTCATAAAATGAGCATACGCAGAATTTACTCTATTATCAATTTTCCATATACGTTAAATACGTCATCAGTCCAATATGAATTTTTGAAAACTTTCAAACATGTCAGAAGGTCTCCTGTATTTTTTATGATATTTTGATAATTATCGGAGTTTAAATTTAGATCACTTTTAAATTAAACTTGTTTAGGAATAGTGCAACTTCTCCCTTAAATCCAACAGAATATAGTTACAGCAGGGGCATCCGAGCCAATATCCAACGGTATAGTGTTAAACAAATCAATCGAGGAAAAATGAAAGGGCATAGACTTTAAGCAGTTGCATACAAGCAAATATACAGTAGCATAAGCTTATTTGGAACCCCTTGCCTGAAACTTACATCCAAGTGACGTTTAATGAAGAACTTGTTTTCATACCGAATACAATGAAAAGTTAGTCGTATTTGGTGCCGAAATTACTCTGTTTATTCCCGCCAAATGTCAACGTGTACCTACTTTCATTTTTTAGTCATAATTTTAAAAGAAATAACTACACACATATGTACTAAATGTTCCATTTTGAAGAAAACATATGTATGTTTAAAGTTTGAATTCCTAAGTTGTTTGATTTCAGTCATATTTTATCCAATCCATGAACATGAAGAATTCACATTGGTAAACATTCCTAGTTTTTTTTTTGACCAATCACCATGATCACATTTTATTTAGTAGATACGGACCATTTGTCTATCTTATTTGCAAAGTGGGTCTCACAGAGATGCCAGCTGTTTCACATAAGCACTGACCAATTTTCATTGCAGTCAATTTGTTATAGGTCATTAAAGGGCTGATACTGTGGAGAATAAACTTGAATAATGATGCCACCATTAGGTATAATTGCCCTAGAGTCAATTAATTTCCATTTTGTAATGTAACATGTACCATCTTAAGAGCTAGCGTAAAATATGTCTAAGCATTGCGTATAAGAACATGAAGAAGTAATCATGGTATCAGTAATGGCAAATTAGTTCGATTAATAACATAAACTAAAGAAGAAAAATACATATGGTACAGGAAAATTTTGGTATTAAACAGGTTTAAAGATTGGTGAAAATGAATGCAAAAAATTGCATATCAAAACAAATATCATGCTGATATACTTATTTTAAACAAACGCCAGAAACTGTAATAACATACACATGCTAAAAACAAGTTACAACACTCAAAAAAGTTGTGGTATGTTTCAACACCAAAGATGAAAAACAGGAGAGAAAAAAAGTGACGACAACATACTTTTGTTTAGAAAACATATTTAATCCTTTTTAATAATAGATTAATATCCGAAAATAATGACAGTAGTAAATAAAAAATAATGTAAAATTATGAATATAAAACTATTTACAAATAAGGGATGATATGGTAGTAATATAAACTATGTATATATGTAAATCAACAAATGCCTGTCAAAGAATGTATTACTATCCGAAAATAACTTGTTTGCGTTATTTTTAAAGAACGCTGTAATAAACTAAACAAGTTATTTCAATGAAACTTAATGTGGTAAAAAAAGGTGAATTCGTCCCAGCCTGTTGTTCGTTTCAGAATAGATTACTATCAGAAAATAACTGCCCGGTCGACTATGAAAATCTATTTAATAATAGATTACCGGAAAATAACGTTTTTGCGTTATTTTGAAAGAACACTGTAATAACCTAAACACGTTATTTCAAAGACGTTGATAGAATCATATTTAACACACGTTTAATAATAGTTTAATATGCGTAAATAACCATGACAACGTGTTTGTGTTAATTTAAAAGAACACTGTAATAACCTAAACACGTTATTTCAACAAAACTTAATTACTGACCGTGATGAATATGTGCAAGCATTATATAAATGTATAACTGAAAATAAAGCAGTGTAGGGTCTATGGTTATTTGAATATGACTTTGTGCGTGAGCTGAGCTACAGTATTATATTATGTACATTTCTTACAAAATTGAAGTTTAAGTGAAATTTAGGCTCACAGTCCAGGGTTTCCAACACTGCATTCAACCTCAACCAAAATTCCATTAAGTTTCTTATAGACTTATAGTTTAAGTGAAATTTAAGCAGACACCAGTGTTTCCTCACCACGTTTACTATGATCCGCGATTAAATTTCATGTAAAATGTAAAAGTTGAGTTTAAGTGAAATTTAAGCAGATACCAGCGTTTCCTACACCACATTTATCCGCAATAACATTTCATTAAATTTCATGTAAAAGTGGAGTTTAAACCGAGACTGCAATATTTCGTATGTGTCGTGCTCGGCCGTTTCCAAAGGTCCATTGTCATTCTCTTTTTTTTAAGTGAAATTTAAGCAGACACCAGTGTTTCCTACACTACATTGATATATGCAATACAATTTAATTACATTTTATGTAAAAGTGGAGTTTAAGTGAAATGTTAGCGGACAACAGTGTTTCCTGCCTCACATTTACCCTCAACTAAATTCCATTAAATTTCATATAAAAGTGGGGGTTAAGTGTAATTCAAGCAGACGCCAATGTTTTCTACACCACATTTATCCGCAATAAAATGTCATTAAATTCCATGTTAAAATGGAGTTTAAGTGACAGTTTAGTGGACAACAGTGTGCAGGCTTCATGGCCGCTGCTCCCAACTAAATTCCATTATGTTTATTTCGCTCTTCGGGGCATTTCATTTTATTAGATACTGGGACCATACGCCGTACGACATGGGAGAGCATCTAACTCCATGGCCACCGCCGTATGCATGCCATCTTCGGGATGGTTAAAATTGTGTGCTATTGATTTTATGAATACCGGGGCTAGAGGGCGTGAGCGGTAGCTAGCATATTTCACTACCGCTCATGAACAGTCTCAATCAAACCGTGACTGCAATATTTCTTATTTGTCGTGCTCGGCCGTTTCCAAAGGTTCATTATCATACTCATTTTTTTCCTACATCACATTTACCTCAAACAATTCCATTAAATTTCATATTAAAGTGGAGTTTTAATCAAACCTAAACTATAACAAAATTCAGGTATTTTGTGAAAAATTAAATGCCATTTACAGGTGAATTAAATCTGAAATTTAAGTGGGAATTAAAGTTGCTGATAGCTCATTATACTAGGAATTTAAATGTAGTTTAATTGACATTTAAGTTGTGATTAAATCCCTTATTTCATCCGCTGAAATAAGCCTAGTATATAAATGGTCAAAGATAATTCAAGTACAAACGTATTTTTTCAACAGTATCAACAGTCCTTAATACATGTGAAAAACAATATATATTAAACTTTAAACTTTAAACTATTAAGTAATTTACGAACTCTTTTGCGAAAAGGATTATCACACCCTGACTTTTATGGTGACGTGAACAATAGTTTTCATTTCAAATAAATGTTAAATACAATATATAAGTAATCTACGAACTCTTCTGCGCAATGGATTACCACAGCTTGACTTCTATGGTGACGTGATTTGCAAACAACTTCCGAAGTTCTTTGATCTTAATCATGTTCATACTATCTTTATTAAACATGTTAACAAGACCCAATCATTTTGCAACGCACCGCATGCTACATGCAGACTATGCTTACTAAAACATAAAATGTAACAGTTGACGTAAGCGTTACAACTGAGAAAAAAGTACGCTAACAAATAAACTGAATAAATTTAAACTGTACACACTATGCCGAATAAATATGTGTGTACTAATTACGCTGTATCCCCTACACGCTGCGACGACGCTAAGCACTACAAAGGTAGTGTGCAGATCCAAATGGTTTATTTATAGCACAGGTAATGTTTATGTATACACAAATGTTAAAAAGTCAGCGTGCCTTTTAGTCTCTATCATCTCCGTTAAGGTTAACAATAAGCATATTCTGACATTAATGGATGACCCATTTACAGTTCACTACTATGTTTCTCTCCTTGATTGTGCGATTACTGGACCCTATGATGACGGCTAGCTTAAACATTAAAGGACGACAGCGTTTGATGTTTGTCTTAAATCTTGTCTTATCGTAATCTTAGTGCGTGTTGTTCTCGTGTTGCTGTTGCTATATATATATAGACGTACGGGTAATATATTTTAAAATATTCACTGACTATAGTTTCATACATTTTGGTCTTATAAATACTGTTTCAGGAATTTTTTTTCAATATGCTTTTAATAATCTAGTGTAAACACCTTGTTATATATATTGCATAGTTGTTTTATTACACGACTTTGGAGATTGCCAGGCTGTTGACAAAGAAAACATAAAGTGTCGGAAATTCAAAGCAACAACTAACCGGCGACAGCATCAGTTTCAAACCTAAAACGTTCCTGGCAGTTTACAATGTGTACGTACCAGTGTAATGTAATATCCATGTAAGGTAGCAGTAATGCGTTAATTAAAACAAATATATTCACTGAAATTACTTTATTCTTCAGAAAGTGGTAAAGATGTTTTCTTTCATCACTAATTGACATCGTGAGTCTTTCAACGCATTGTGTATAAAGTCTATAAAGGGCATGTCATTATAACAACACAATACCCAACGTTGTCGCCTTTTTCCCAGTCCAAAGATGTTCATCACTATCTTATATAACTCCAATATACTTTTGCATGATAATTACATTTAAGCTCATACAAATTCAATTTTAAAACGGCCATTTTTTATCTTGGTTGTGAATGACTTCTATTATTTGGGGCGCATGTTTCAGCCAAAGGTGTTTCTGCAGTAGCTTCAGCAATTTTATAATACGAACATCAAGTATAAATCATTAAAACAGTGGATTTCAGTGGTAAATAAAAATGACAGTTTTGAAAATCCGTTGAGAAATAAATATATTAGCCCAAATGATTTTTGATGAGGCTTTTCCCATATACATTTATTGTTGGTGTGACAGAATAAAATTAAGAAATTTCATAAATAACTTCATTCAGCCTTCATATTTCGATATAAAACTTTCAGTGTGTCTTAATTTCAGAATATCCAACAATTTAAAACAATTTTTGGATAAAACTTGATATTTTGATATATAATTTGTTTAGATACTAGATGCATTTCGTCCGAAAAGTCCAAAAAATAAACTTTGGCTGAAACAAGCGCCCTAAACAATAGGTATATGTTACCTGAAAATTACGTAGCGAAATCCGTGCCATACGTCGAGCCCTACATTAACGTGATACTGCCTAAAACGGAACTAGGCAGGAAGGTTTTTAAATATATTTTTTTATTTTTTATTCACAAGTTGCACATCAATCAAATTGTTCGTTATGTGCCATTGCTTTGGTATTCAATGCAAATACAGTACTGGTAAGGAACTGCGTGATAAAGAATTGAGTGCATAGATAACTATGTTACTATTTTTTGTATGTTACTCAGTTTAAGTATGTGTGAGTTATGTTAAGTTCATTAATCGTCACTAATTTAATATGGCTTAATAAAGTATCAACAGGAAACAGTTTTGTATACACGTATCTCGCACACGTTGTTTTAATATTAACAAAAAACGATTTTATATCTTCCACCCTTTGTGATACCCATACATAATATAAACTTAAATTACCCAATATATGTTTAACCAAAGATGCCAGGTTTAATTTATTTGGCAGTGTTTCAATACCATTAAGCGCCATAGAATGCATTAACAATGTATTTTCGTACATAGCTGTTTACTATTTTTAACAAATATTTGATAATTATATATAATCACTGAGTATGATAATTTATTCGTTCTAACTCGCCATATATACAATCTTTTTGCGTAGACGTTTTCACTCATAACAACGATTTGCAAAAGTGTAAATGAACTCTTTAAATTTGATTTGCCCCATACGCTACCGTAATTAAGATTAGGTGATACCAATTTATCAATAATTCTAAAGTACGCCTTGGTGTAATATTAACAAATTTATAAAGGCATCTGTTTAGTTTAAAAATAGCCTTTTGAGCCTGTCCAGAAAGGGTTTTCTGTGCTTCACAAAACGAGCCACCAGTAGTAAATACTATACCCGGATACGAAAAGTTATTAACAATATATATTCTACTATTATTTAAAGCAAACGAAATATTTCTTGGCAATATATCAACTTTCCTAAACACCATAACCTTTGTTTGTTCGGTATTTACTTTTAATGTCCACCTACTGCGGTAATTACTAAGTGTATGTAATCCATATGTTCTTACATGTATTTCTCTACATGCATGCATATCACGTTGGAGATGTATATGTTGACACTATTTGATTACCTTCGCGGTTGTATTCTTCTGTGTGCGGGACACTTTTCGGTGACACGTATTGACCTTTGACAATTCTATTCTTAGGTTGGAACTAAATTGTTGTTTTGTAATTTATCAAAACTCCGCCTATATGATCCGACATTCCGATAAAGTACCAACATAATTAATAGAAACCTCATCACAAATACCAGTATATTATTGTTGTAAATAGACATAGTGCGACTGCAATGAAGAAATATAGCCAAGTTCAAACCATGGTCGACCGAGCTCAAACCATGTTCGACCACGCTCATACCATGGTTGACCAGGGTATACTAAGCAAAAACCAAGGTTTTCTGGAAATGTTGACCATGGTCAGCCAAAGTGATCAGACATGCGGTTATTAGTTAACCAATTCAAAAATGTATACATTCAAAACTATTTAATAACTGATCTAATACAACACATATGACAGTCTAATGCATAGAGGATATTTGCTGTTTTGGGAGCTTACGGGATGAAACAAATATAAATACTGAAAACAGTATCACTTAGAAGCAACAAACAAGAGATAAAAGTAGCAGACTTGGTTTTATCGAGTCTAATCATGAGGGGTAATATAAAATGAAATACCACGCCTCCTAGCACCGGCTTAAGCGATATTCTACTTTAAAGCCACACAGATTGGTCTTCTTCCATTGCAAAAACAAAGTGTTTTTTATTTTATGCTTCCATCACTTCTTTAGGGAAAACAGCATTTACCATTGTAGGACAGAACGGGTTGTCAATTTTCAATATGTCATCCAGATACCGAGAGGTATCATTAACAGCTTAATTTCCCTCAGCCTGAGTATCCTGTTAAAGATTCAGAACTCTCTTACATAGCAGTACAATAACAAACCACCGACATTTGATACCCATACTGATACCAACTATTTGTCTATAACGGCAGTTCCATATCTAACGAGAATATTATCTAATAGGAAAACTAGAGCTTCCAAAAATCTTGGTAAGCATAGTCTAATTACTGTCCATACTGCAATTAGTAAAGAAACGCTTTAATAGTGTAATGTTTTCTCTAGCGAAAGTTGAGTCTGCATATTTGTCCCATATCTTTAGTTTTCTACGGTCAGTTTCAAACTGAACTGGTAGGCATGTTCAAAAGTTCAAAACACCTCATCACTTCATTTTATTATGTTTAGACATTATGCATAGCCGATGCGCATGGCCGGTTTATATGATTTCATCGAACATGATGATGAAATTTAATAATTTGAAAATGATTACATTCATGAAACGTTAGTTGGAAACAGGTATTGTTATGATTTCAGCCACTGCAAAGTAACACTTTGAAAATAAAAACAAATAAATATTACTTGAGTGTTAGGGGAAAAACTCACATATTTACAAACAATAAATGAAAACAACACATCTTTTGTCCAAAGGTATCTTTATATGGTAGATGATATGCAGCAACAATAACCATTTATACTTTCGTCTAACAAAATCTGTATAAAAGTAGAATTATGGGTAATTTATGGACAAGTACGATACAAGCATAGTATCCCATCACTGTCAATTTCTTAATATTATGATAAAATTTACATTTTAATTCAACATGTATATTTTTGTACTAAAATGAAAACATACGATCATATATAATTGCAAACATAGTTTTAAACAATTATGATATGCATTTAGTGAAATTATTTAGTTGAAGGTAAAACACTACGGCAACAGAAACAAATGGGTTTCAAATTGGAAAATAGCATGCGGCTAATGTAATTTAAGCCAACCGCGTGAAATTGGAAATCATGTTTCAATGCATACGTTCTAACTGACAGTTTCACATGATTAAATATAGATATACAAAATCGAACGGGAAAACTACATTCAAGGACGACAGTCAATCACAAACACACAGAGAAACAAAGAATACATTTAAAGATGAATAAAAGGCAAAATAAGACATCACAATCACAGAAGGTCAGTGGCAAAAAGGCAGCTGGGGGTTTAAACCAGTTTCTAGGGTGCACCAAAGGTCACACTTGCCCTACTGTCAACTCACTAATAGGGGACAGCGTAAATAAAGAAATCCCCGCCAAATATTCTCTGACCAACAAGGCAGCATTAATAGGCAATAGGCAATATAAGTAAAACACAAAGATGCTCGTGTATATATAAATGCAAAAAACGATAGCTGAGAAAGCCACAGAGAAGGTACCCATTGAATTGGCAGACGAAAGAGCAATAAGAGAATAAACCACTGAGTGCACGACAATACAAGATTGCGGACAAACATCAAAAGTCACCGTCCTTTTGGACTTTAGACGTCATCATAGGGTCCACAGCCTGTCCGGTCATCGCACAATTAAATAGGAATAGAAAGCATAGTCGAGAACTGTAAATGGGTCCACCACCAAGCATACAGTGCTTTGCAAAATGATAGAGTCATAACTTCTTTTGATAAACCTTTTAACAAGTTTAACAAAAATAGTATGAAAGTGATCATGGCCAAGGATCTTACGAAGTTTGTAAATCACGTCACCGTATTAGTCAGGTTGTGATATAGTCCTTGTCGCAGAAGAGTTCTTAAATGACTTGTTTATTTGGAAAAATGATCAGGGTTACGATAATACAATTTTACAAAGGTTTTACGAAGTTTATGGTAACGGTAACCCTGATTAGTAGTATAAGCGTTAGTATCAGAAATATTAGCTTTGTTAAGTTGGATTATTTAGGGTTTATATTATTAACCATAGTAGAAAAGATAGGGTTGTCAATGAAAAATATGTCATCCAGATACCGAGAGGTGTCATTAGAGGCCTCAATAACATCTTCCTGGGTATTTGGTGAAAAACTCAACATGAAATCTCTTTCACAGCAATATAAAAACAAATCTGCGATAACGGGTGCAAAGTTCGTACCCATAGGGATACCAACAAATGGTCTATAAAAGAAGTATAGAAAGGGTGGTGTGGGGAGGGGTGTTCAGCACAGTTTCCCAAAGCGGGCAACGGGCGCCAAGCAACTGTACAATGTGTCGGCCATGGCTGTTAACTCAAGTACGCCATCATTTACAAAAAATCTAAATGATAGCATACTTGGGCCAAAAGCCCTGAAACACATTATTAATTACTTGAGCAAACCCACTCTAGGCAACTATCGCTGACAACTTTCATCTTGTGATGAGCTTCCGTTGCTGTGAGTAAAATGTTCTTATAATCATCCTGTTCTATTTGTTTTTCAACAGCACACCTTTTAACACTCTTGCATTTGTCGTGTACTAGCCTTATTATCTAGCATATACAAATATAGTTTACTATTCAACAATAGGTATGCCACACGTTTCATCTTTCATCTTGCCAATAATGTTTTTATTATCATTAAAATGAAACTTACTTTTTGGATCATAATCACAATTATTAAAAAGTACTTTATCCCTGTAAAAGTCTACATACACATCTTCTGTTTTTATTTCATAACATAAGCAATCGGTATCAGTAAATAATAATTTAACTTTTTTTATCATATTTATTTTTAATGTAGTTGTAATGGAAATCATACATCAAATATTTTGACAAGTCTAAAATACACACAACAAGGACGATTTAAACTAATCGTTCTTTTATTCTGTTTATGACAAATAAATGTTCATTAAACATTTTACAAGAAATAAATGAAGATCTTGCTGCATGTTTTAAAAGGACCTCCTCGTCGTGAGTAAATTTAACCTTAATTCTTTTTCTCATATTTTCCATAGTTTTACCAAAAACTATGTTGTTCATCAGTTTGAAGAAATCCTTTTCAAAAGCATTTTACCAGCTGTTCTCTTAGCAGTATTAAAGTCTATGTATATCTTCAACCACTCTTATTCGTCAAATTGTATTATTCGGTGTATTTGTGTTACCTTTAATCCAAGCTTTATATATATGTATTTTGGGTGTTCTGCTGTAATTTTTCGTCTCACTCTGTTTCGCCTCAACGACCCAAAATACATATATAATAAATCACCATTAAATGGTGATTTACTTGATTTATTAAAACTTTTTTTAGAATAGGGTAGTGAAGATTATAAGTTTAAATTTTTTTAATAGTTATCAAAATTACACCCAAAATCAACAAAAATAGTCTGTGCGTTTTTTTGTAATATAATTATAAAATGTTTCTTTAATACAAAACAAATTTGTTGATTTGTTATCAAAATTACACTCAAATCAACAATTCTCCGACCTTGAATACAAAAGTGGTGGATCATACTCATACACATTACTAAAACAATTCATCACACACTTTTTAGACTTTTTTGTAAGGTTGCCATTGCTTCCTTTCTTCTCTGCTCCACTAGTTCTTTTTTTTGAACTACACTAATTTCAAGTTTCTTTTGTTTGATGTCCTGTTTCAAATTATAGTATCTCTCCAGTTCATCCAAAACCATCTTGAACTCTTGTTCTGATATCTGTGCATCACTTAACGCTTTTGATATTAACTGCTTTATACTATTTAACTTGGACTCTGCCAACGTTTTTATTTCATGATGTTTTTGAGCTTTTGCGTTAAGCTTGCGTCTGATAAAATTAATACAAACACCTGTAGCTCCACATACTATTGCTGCTATTTCCAAAGGTAACACAACTGGAACAACAAATCCAATCCCAGCCATAATAACACCTGCAGATATCAAGGTAGTGTCAATTCCATCCGTGATATTAATACCACGTTAATATTTTTTATAAAGAGACTGACGTATATCTCGTTCTGTAATTAACTTTTGTTCAATCTCTGAAATCTTTTGTAATCTTTAATTGTGTCCGTCTTCCACTGGCAACTCAGGATATAAACTTGGTGCTGTCGGTTGCTTCTTTTTTTATTTAATAATAAAACATTAAATTAATTCAATTAATAATGACACCACCGTATTTACAGCGGTAGCGTTGGCAGTCTTGCATACACAGTTAATAACAGAACCAGCACCAATATCTAAAGGACTATCAAAGTGATCGTGGTTGCGTGGGATGATGTGAAGCGTTATGCCATAATTTGGTTTTTCAACACCATTAACAGAAAATATTACAGATACGTCACCAACAAATCGTTCACTTCCTAAACCTATTCCCATAATACGACCACGGCGTGTCATTACATGCCCCACATTTGTTTCTGCTCCACCGTTACCAAATGAGAGTATTCTATTCAACGCAAGTGGGACCTTAGCCTCCGCACTTATTGTTATAATCCCATATTTAAGATTATCAACTCTATCTCTTAAAAGGTTGAAATGGTTAACAATAGGCACAACTCGCCTATGTATATCAAAAACATTATAGGTTAAAGCCTCTAAGTATTTTGTTTTCTCAGGGTCTGTTGGCCCAAATATACTCATTGTTTTTTTTATAAAAATATATTTTTTAAATAATTTCTAAAACACAACTCATAGGTAAACCGTGATTATTTATCTTGTTGCCATGCTCATCTCCGACTTCTATTGTCAATTCAGTAATTGCACCATTTGAAAGACAGTGATATTCAGGATAAAAATGTGTATATACAATATCTCCAAACTGCTTATTTACCACAGGTATAACCCCTATAATAGTGCTTGGCGCGCCATTAAAATAATTACTCCTCGTATTAACTTGTTCCAGATGAACATATAGCTGTTTATAAGGAGCTAAAACAATTGAGTAATTTCCAACACGAATACCTTTTAACCATTTTCTGTCATCGAATCCCAGCATTTTTGAAAGACTGCTTGATAATCGTGTCTCTATTGACGTATCTAAAAGTGCTGTAGCACTTTGCGCATTAATAGTTAGGGTAATATTTTCATTTAGCAATCTAAAATCTTCTGCCAACTGTTGAAAGTTATAGAGTCCATCTGGTATCTGATACGTATCATCTGGGTTTTTGTCTTTATGACTTCATGATTAATATTATACCAACCGATAGTGTATGTAAAACTTTTTAATCCAACGCGCTTAGTTCCATCTCTATTATCGATGTATTGTTGTAAATTAATAGAGTTGTCTATGTTTGAAATTGTATGAAACATTTTTGTTTAATATATATAAAAAATAAAAATAAAAATGATTTCTAAAGAATTCAAATATAACCCAGATGCTCACTATTCAAATACTTTTAGCAAAAAAGTGATAGATATAATAAATCAAAACATAGTCATTACATCAGACGGTAAAGGCTTTAAAGCATCATTTTTCAATGTCTTTGAAAAATGCAAACTCCCATACGTCAAATCAGATGCTATAGTCCAAAGCTGGGGAACAGACTGGATGTTATTTTGGCAGAACCAGTCGAATTTTTCTATTTGGTGCGCGACAACTGGATGTGGCATTGATTTCAACAATCATCTGTGGAACTCTGTTCCGAAAGCTGATGCCCTTGTTGGTTCGTTATTTCGATTTCATGTCTATTACCAAGTTAGAAGAATATTATTTGAGATGAGTGTAGCAATGCCGCAAGACTCAAATTGGAATGCGTTTAATAACACATATAACCGAAACGCATACGAGATAATATGCAAGGAGTTTAACGTTGACTTAAATTCGGACTGGAGACAGAAACAAAGCTATAATGACGGTCTAGGAACAATTTATAATTACTGGACAAATATTGGTTATCATCCTTTGATAAATTCTGTATACGACAACAAAACGATGAGTTTCACAGTCTATGAGAGTAATAAAACATACCACATTGATTACATTGCACAAGGATCTGAGGCTGACAATAGTTGGTCTACTTTTATACTAGATATTTCTGTGGGATTTACAAGAGCTGGAGTATAAAGAATCAATAACAGCATAAGAACATACTGCTGGGCAATTCTTGGCTCACAATCACAAACAAGAACAGATATACTTGGAACTGGAACGGCATTTGATGCACAGAAACAATTTCTAGCAAATGTAGAGGACGCAATAAATAGCCCCATTGACTTGCCCAGTCAAATTTCAAGGTATGAAAACACTCTAAAATATGCAAGAAGTAAAGTAAATTTTGTTTATGGAAGTGGATTGTACATGTCTCCGAGTGACATGGAATTAAGAATCGGAACAATACAAGACTACAATAATGAAATTGTAATAGCAACCGATGCGCAAGCATTAGGATTGAATAATGATGTGAATGAAAAACCAGTACCACCAAAAATTATTCAACCTTTTCAAGGTACCGCAACAAAGAAATTTCTGCCGGACTTTGATAAATCATCAATACATAAAACTGTGGAGCATAACCCGCCAGAAATAAAAAAAATAGCGATTGAACACGAAGATAACAAAACAACTATAATTGTTGGTACTATAGTAATAGGTCTTACTGCATTACTTACTAAACCACTCTTTGGCTGCCACATACAACAACCCGGAAACAAACACAAGCAAAGCCAATAGATTGTTACCAAGCCAATTAATAACATTACCTGTTGCAGATAAAAGCCATGATACTATTGCACCAATAACTCCTGGAAGTGCTGCAGCAGCTTTACCAGCTAGGTTGGCAAGGAGCTTACCAAGATTACTTAGTTGTGTTTTTATCCAGTCCATGACACTTGATGGATCAGGTTTTGGAGTTGGAGTTGGCGCAGCACTTGATGTGGGAATAATAGAATTAATTATCACCCCAAGAATCATACCAAACGCAGTCAAAATACTAACAATAGTAATACCTTGCTCCCTAAACAAGGTTTTGATCCTCTCACCAAGAGTTGTATCCTCGTTTAACATTTTGTTCATTGTTTCTTTTATTCTGCTTACTTGGTTACGAAAAGCTTCTCTGTTCTCATTGATGGCAGCCATCCTTGCACCTCTCTCAACTTCAAGGTCTTTGATGCGATCGCTAATTCTCTTTATCTGGAATTCATCATTATCAGTCTTAGCTTGTTCTAACTTTTGTTTTTCTCTTGTTATGTCTTTATCAAGTTGTGTGAGTTTTGCCAAGTTATTGGTGAGTTCTTCCTTGACAGTTGTCATCGCTTTTACTATTCCATCCATTTCACGCTTGTCTATATTTGTTTGTGTTTCAACATCAGGACGCTCATCCACATCCCAGTCATAAAGAGCACTTTCCATTGACTGTGCTGTGTTATCAATGCCATGCGAAAAATCTTGTAATGGAATAGCATCCATATTATCTGGTAAATCGTTTCTTTGCTCTCCAACGCTTGTCGAGCTCTCTGTGATAATTTTGTTTTACTGTTATACTCTGGCAAATTCAAAAATTGTCTTACCGCCCTTGTTCTCCAAGAGCCATATTCTTTTGTCAAAGAACCAAGGGAAAGGAATGTTGCACTACCTTGCTTGGCAGTTATTCTTATTTCTTTATCACCAACAACCCAGTATAATGTTTTGCCATTATCTGATACTTTAATGTGGTCATAATCCATTTTGTCCGGTGCCATCTTATATCGTTTTTCTATTTCATCATAAAAGGATTTTACAAGATTTTCCTTGTATATTTCAAGTGTGGCTTCTGTCAGCTATCCCCTGAGTTCAGCAATATGGTCGCTTTGATTAAGAAGATTTCTTTGAACAGGCTCATCAGGCACCATTGGTAAATCATCATCAAAATATTCATCATAATCATATGGATCGTACGCAAGATTGTCATATTCAAATCCTCCTTCAGCCATTGTTTATTTTATTTAATTTAAAAAATGTATTCAAAAAATAAAAACAATGTCAGCTTACGGAAACAAACTCAACCCTTATAGAAAACTAAGAGAACCTCATGGTGCCAAGGGCATCCGCACAAGTGTAGTAATAACTAATAATCCATCAACAATAGACCAAAACCAGCAACTGCTTGTGAGATTTCCAAATCTAAGTACTAATGATGTGATAGTTCCTCATACTGCTCGTCTTGCCTTTGACATAGAACTTAAAAGCACCAAAGACGCCAACGCTACTCTATACCAGAATCTGGGTAGAGCAATTGTGAAAAAAATGACAATAAGAATAAGTGGCAATGAAGTCATGTCAATAGATGACAGTGATATATATCATTGTTATGTAGATTTATGGAAAAGCCCTACCGAACGAGTAAACATAGCTTACGAAGGTATTGGTAAAGCAAATATGTTAAAACATAGAGTTGGTGCGGGAGATAAATCCTCAGACACCGAAGATGAAGCTGTAGCAGCAGCTTATGGAAATAGATTTTGTATTCCACTGGACTTTGAAATGTTAGAAAGTCATATGCCTTTTTATCAAGCGGGGCTTGGTGATAGGTTAGAATATGAATTAACGTTTAACAATTATAACAAAAGCAGTGATGCTGATGCATCTTATGTAATAAAAAATATCTGCTTGCAATTTGTTGGTTAGTGATGTTGAATTAGCCAGACAAATAAGACAGCAAACCAATGGTAAGATAGTATTTATGTATGATCGAATCTTGCGACATAGAATAATACAAGCAAAACAATCTGATACCCTTTGGAATATCAACATTAATGTACCAGCACGAAGCATGAATGGTATTCTAATGCTGTTTGAAGACCCAGAAAGAACAGACACTGAATTCTTTTACAACCCAAAGATTGAAAAGGTTAAAATGACAATAGAGGGCGTGCCAAATCAGTTGTATAGTCAGGGCATGAGGGCATATCAACATTGGGATGAAATCAACAAATATTTTGCCTTGACATCAAAAAGAAACAAAGAGACAGACATAGTGGCGAAGGACTTAAACTTTACCAATTTTTCTCTTGACAGCTATTTAACAAAATCATATGCTTTGTGGCTTGACATTAGAACATGTGATGACAATGTATTACACGGCAGTGGAAGAAAAATAGAAAACGGCAGTGAAGGTATAACGATACTAATAAATAAAAAAGCAGATGCAGATCAATCTTTAAATATTTATCTATATATAATACAAGATGCGTAAATCAATTTTGATGATGGAAGATACAAAGAAATACGATTCTAAATATCCTAAATATCCCCACAGTGCCATTATCTGTGGTCAGACAGGCTGTGGTAAGACAGAGTTTGTTCTTGAAATACTTGAACAAGAGTATGTTGGAGTTTTTGAACATATAATTATATTGTGCCCAACCATAGAGTGGAACGAGGCTTATAAAAATTGACCCTGGATAGGAGATGTAAGAAACCCGAGAGATAAAAAAATAATAATTGTCAATCCCGTTAGCAACGGCAAAGAAATGCTACAAGAACTGTTGCGTTTCTTTTTCAATAAATATGCTGGCAAGCCCACACTATACATCATTGATGATTGCTCCGCCACAAAAGAATTAACAAAGAAAAAAGATATGTTATCAGAGTTGGCATTTTCTGGTCGTCACGCCAAACAATCAGTGTGGGTCATTTCGCAGAAATATAATTCTGTATTGAAAGATTTGAGGGAGCAAGCAAAATGGTTGTGTATGTTTTACACCAAGGACAGAGATAGTTATGAAAATTGTTTGAGAGATAATGATGTTATTCCGACGGTGGAAGAGAGAACCAGAATAAGAAAAGCTTTAGCAAAAACTAAATATTCCAAGTTAATTTTGAGGACTGACCAACCAACTGGTTATTGGGTTGAATGATTGCTTTTTTTCTAACTGTTGCTAATAGTAATACTAACAGCAAAGTAGCAATGTTAATAGCAATACTGACATGAAAATATAATGAAAATATCTGGGAATATAGTAATGCTTATAGCATTGCTCATAGC
Source organism: Cyrtodaria siliqua (assembly GCA_037043455.1). Taxonomy (NCBI): domain Eukaryota; kingdom Metazoa; phylum Mollusca; class Bivalvia; order Adapedonta; family Hiatellidae; genus Cyrtodaria; species Cyrtodaria siliqua. The sequence goes on from JAWPHD010004368.1 coordinate 96,090, forward strand.
AAATTAGTAATGTTAATAGCAATGCTTGCAGCAAATTAATAATGTTAATATAAAAATAGCAATGTTAATAACAATGCTATTAACAATACTAACAATTACTAGTTGCATGATAATCGCAGCTGGTTGTTTTGTATTTTATATTTATTTCAAGATAAAAAATAAGATTACTAATATAAAAATGAATGCGGAAGAACTATTACAAAATATATCGGAACAGACGGAACACACAGATGATTCAAAGCAACAAGAAACAATAAAAGAAAGATTATCAGCCATAGTGGCTGGCGGTGGTAGCCGTCAATATTTAGGTCAAGACATACAACTCACGAATATAGATAGCATGCCCCCGGATGAAATTAACAAACTTTACTGCAGATAAGAAGCAAGGCTTGGGGCAAGCATGACCAAGACTTTAGGTAATTCTTTTATTAACTTGTATGTGATGGGAGTATCAAAATATTTCAATGTAACCAATCCACCAAAACTGATAGAAGATTTGGAGGAAGACCCATTTATTAATCATGCTTTAACAAGTGCTTGTTGTGAGTTGTATTACATGTATGGGATGTGCTTAGCACCATTTACAGCAATACTGACAACTGTTAGACATATTAATTTTAATAAAATAAAAATACAGATAATATAAATGGAGAAACAAAAGAGTGAAGTTATACCTGTTGAGGTTGATACACAATCTGCTAAACAAAAAGTAAAAAATCCAAAACGAATAGAGGCTGGAAAAAAAGGAGCAGCGGCAAAAAAGGCAAAGCGTTTGCTTCTGGATGCACAAGATGCTGCAAAGCAAGATGCAAAGCAAGATGCAAATGAAATAAAAAAATAACAATAGGTGAAGAGGAACCAGAAAAAATCAAAATAAATGTATACAAAAATTATATTCCACCGTGTGTGGTTTAGTAGGCATTGCTGGGTTGGGTTTGTATATTTATAAAAAGAAATCTGTTATTACACAACCTGTTCCTGTTCCTGCGGTTGCACCAAAAGACCCGTTTGATTTTTAATAATTTATTTAAAAAATAATCATATAAAAAAAATAATATAAAAAAATGGCAACAAGTATTGACGGAAAACAAATTGTAAATATGGTGTATCACGCTGGAGTGGAAACACTTCTAACTGTTGGATATTCTGAGATTGGCAAAAAACTACTAAAAATACCAGTACCTAAAGTAGATTTTAATATGACAGATGTTGGGATGCTGTCTGTGGATATAATGTTAGCAATGCCTACAAAGGATACGTTAATTAAGCAAGGTATTATTCCTGCGGATATTATGAAATAATTTAAAAAAATATATATAAAAAAATGGCAAGTGCAGTAGCAATGATGATCGGTGGCGCATTAACAAACGCATTGGCGTTTAGCGGTTCAAATTATTTCTTTTCAAAAATGGGAAGTCATTCAGATGAGGAAAGACAAAGGCATGACAAAGCCGTGGAACAATTGGAAGCAGCACAATCGGCGTGGAATAAAAAAAGAACAGAGAGATTAGATTTTATTAACAAGCAACTGCAAAAAGAGCATCATGCAGAGCAGACATTTGATAATGTAGACCAGGCTATGAAGCAGTATTATTATATAACTGGCAAACAGTTGCTTTTGGAACTGGAGCCTAAGTTGAGTGATTTCTATACACCATCTCCGGATCAACAGAATAGAGAAATTATGTTTATTGTGGTGGGCATAGCTGCAACTGGATTTGTGGCGTATAAATTGATTTCATAAAAAAAAAAAAAGAAACTATAACTAATTTGGAATGACTAGGTCATATGCATGATACGTATTTTTTTTGTTGTTTTTACATGGTTTCAATCCAAGTGGTCGAATATAATATGGTGGTTTAGCACTCTTCTCTATTTTATCTTTGAGATGACCAGGCGCCCATACTTCACCGTTGTCTAATAATGTTAATACCATGGATGGACCATATTCAGTATCCAGTATTTTCGTATCTGTAATAGTGTATATTTTATTTATTTCCAAGTCTGTCCATTTCTTTGTGCTATTTTGATTTTGCTCTTCAAGCAGTTCATCAAATCGTGCAGTTGTGATTTCCATTTTTTTTATATAGTTATAAATTTTAATCTTTAGTAAAACAAATGGAAAAGATTTATTACAGCCCAAAAAGATTTTGGAGAGGATACTCAGCAGTTAAAAAATTAGCAAAAGAGGCTGGTGTCATTGAGAAACAGGCATTAGAATTTTTTAAAAAACAAGCTGTGTGGCAGATTTATTTACCCGCACCAAAGAAAATAATTATACCCAGGTTTGATGTTTCTACTAAAAATGGAGTGCACCAAGCTGATTTGTTATTTTTACCGCCTGATACTTTTGGTCGTGGACGCAAGACTTATAAATACGCATTGACTGTGGTTGATATTGCAAGTAGATACAAAGAAGCAGAGCCACTGACTTCCAAGGAAAGCAAAGAAGTTGCTAAAGCATTTGAAAATATATACAGTCGGCATTTGAAATATCCAAAGTTATTACAAGTTGACCCAGGCAGAGAATTCATGGGTGCAGTATCGCAGTTGATGGCAAAACATAAAGTAAATATCCGACGAGGCAAAACAGAGATACACAGAGACCAAGCTATAGTGGAAAGATTTAACAGAACATTAGTTGAAAGATTGTTTGGCTATCAATATGCTAAGGAAATAGATTCCCAAAAACGCAACAGAGAGTGGGTAAAGAGATTACCAGAAGTTGTTAAAGCAATAAATGTGGAGACAAGAAAGCCCCCTCCTGTTGAAACAAAAACATTAAAAGATAATCCTATCTGTATGAATGCAAGTGTAAGATATTTATATCAACCTGGGGAACAAGAAGGTGGAAGACGCAGAGCAACTGATCCAATGTGGAGTGTAGATATACACAAGATTAAAAGTTATATGGTGACGCAAAGTATAAGAGTATATTATTTGAAATCACCAGCGCCTCAAAGAGGATTCGTCAAAGAAGAACTACTTATTGTTCCTGCTGATACCCAAACGCGTTTATAAGTTTTTATAAAATCCATGTGCATCAGTTTTAATACCATCTGGTGCTATGTATCGTTTAGAGTACAATGGTGACAGTGTTACTTTATTTACTGTTATACCATATATCTGATGCTTTATTGAGCGTATCATATTCATTTCATGGGTGTATTGTTTCTTGCCAAACAATGCATCCTTGAAGTTCTCAAAGTTGATATGTTTTTGGATTACATATATTTTTACTCCCTTTGCTTTCTTAATAATCTGCTCATCCGCTCTCAAAATAAAATATAGTTTGGGCCTTAATCCAATATACTCAGCTATAGCAACACCAGCACATTCATCTTTCATCTTGCCTATTACTTTTTTATTTGTATCATCGTGCAGTGGATGGTCTTTCGGATAATCACTCAAGTCATATTCATCTTTCATTTCAGCCATGTCTTTGTACACATCTTCTGTTTTGATATCTACCAGCAAGCTGTCAGTGTCTGTGTATAATAAAGTACAGTCATCTCCGTACCTTTTCTTTAGGGTATTATAGTACCAATCATACATTAAGTGCTTTGATAAATCCAATACTGACATCCAAACATAGATTGGTTTGTTTAATGTTAATTTTGCTTTGTTTACATGTATTGCTGACAATTCATCTGAAAACTGTATACGCCTGTTAAAGTTGGGTTTGGCTAGTATTTTTCTTATCTTTTCATTTTCGGAGCCGTCAGTTCTGACTAGTTTTATATCAGTCCGCTTGCGTAGATTTTCCATTGTTTTGCCAAAGACAGAGTTGTTCATAAGTTTGTAAAAATCTTTTTCAAATTGTGATTTAGCTTTTTTCCTAAGTTCTGTGTTTACGAATATATGATTCCATCCATGGATTTTCATTAAATTCTACTACTCTGTGTATTTTCTTCAGTGTCATGCCTAAAGATAAATACAGTTGCAGGTTTTTGTAATGTAACACATATTTTCCTTTGTCCATAAGATTGGGGACAAGTTGTTCTGTATTTAACATGCTATTATTTTCCAACAGATCTGTCTGGTATTCAGACAACCATTCATTTTCCACTGCTATTCTTTCCGGTGCAAGTGGATAGTCATTGTGAGCTTCATGTAGTTTTTTAGGATATTCCAAATCAACTTCAAGTATTTGTCCTTTGACAGGTTTTGGTTTAGAAAATGCCCCACTCTTGTTATGGAAGTGGCTGACTCATTGAATGTCCATAAAGGTTATTTTCATCATAATACATTAAGTGGTTGTTCTCCTTTTCAGGGTTATAATCAGCTACATGTGGATTGTTTGCTTTGGCATATCTTTTTGATACCATACTTATGCCACCTCGCATTCCTTTTTCTATGAATAAATGCATGTCAATGTCTGTCAAAAGTTCTAATTCTATTTCTGAATGTTTAAGTAAAGCATCCCAAGATAATCCAAGTGCTGTATAGTAATGTAAAGCATCAAGTTTGTATGCATTCATAAATGTTTTTCTAAAAGTTTGAATATATCTGCTAACATAGTTACATCAGTTTTTAGATAGAGATCATGATAGTCTCCAAGAGTTTTACAGTTAAACTCTTTCCATATTTTTTGAGCATGTTCGTAATCTTTGAGACTTATACTTTCATCTGTAAGACTACTGTAAAACTTGTCTATAGGTGGCAATTGTGTTTCCTCAAATCTTTTTACACTGTCCATATATTCATACGGGTAAACACCTTTCCGCAGAAGTAAATTTGTTTGTTCTCCAAACTGATTTTTGGTAATTTTAAAATCAAATTTATCCGTAGCATCAACCAATTTTTCCAGAGACGAAGCCATAAATTGAAAGCTATCCAAGAACCTAAGTTGTCCTATGCTAAATGATATTCATTTTTCAGCATTGTTTGGGATGCATGTAATTTTACCTGACCTTTTATGTATTTTTTGCATTATAAGATGACTATCATATTCTTTGAGGTTATGGAATACAACAGGGATGATTGTTTTATTTGGTTTTATTTTCAGTTTCATGTTACAGTTTTTATGTGCTGCGCCTCTGTATTCACCTGTAAAATGACAGTGGTCTCTTACTTTACAGTTTTTACCTTTTCCTATTTTATTATTACATATCCAACATTGTGTTGCTTTTTCATGATCTTCCTCATTTTGTTGTGTCATGATTAATGTGATTAATGGTTTTGGGTGAGCAAATATATTATTAATGTTGATCTTCTCACATTCTAAGTGATTTAAAAACTTTTCAACAACATCTTCACCTCTGTAAATAACAGGTTCTTCAGCTTTGCCATCATATCTGACAACCTGGTATCCAAAACCACAAGCTTCTTGTACATTTTGAATTTCAGATTTTTTTTCCAAATTTGATTGGATGTGGTTTGATTATACGCTCAAAATCAGCATATATTGCATAAGGCACATGCATCTGATTTTGATGATTTTTAAATTTTATGTGATTTTTACCTTCTTGCGGCATTTCTATTCTGCAAGAATTTTTGTTAATACCATCACAGTCTTCTTTGTGTTTGGTACGTAGTCCTTTCCCAGAAAAGCCGTAAAGGCAACGATCGCAGAAGTAAGTTTGACCATGGTGTTTGTTTTGGTCATAGAGTAGTCTATTCAGATTTTTAATCCAGCAATAGTGATATTTTGTGGTTTTTTTTGGTTTGTCGGGATAATCAGCATTGTTGTTATCTATAATTCCTTCTTCATTATTTGGATCATCTTCATTCTCTGATTCTTTTTCAATCTCAATGTCTTCAGATATTAAGAGCAGATTAATTCGCTCAATATCTTTTGGTTGTTCTGATATTTTATATGGAAAAACAGTTACCTTTTTATTTTTTCCTGTTATAATATATCCATAAACGTTGATAGCAAGGTTGTTTTGTTTCTCTACTTTGGGAATTTGAGAAATTGGAGTGGGAAAGTCAATACCATCCATATTTAACTTACCCATATGTTTCTTATAACTAGATATCCTATTTGGATTATTTTTATCAGGCCACAAAGCAGACACCAATGCCACTTCCAAGCACTTATTATCTTCATTCCTAACATTAATTATTGCTTTCTTGTCAGCTAATGCTTTAGATAGAGGAATATATGAAGAACCTTTTAATGGTTCATACTTTGCAATAATCAAATAAAACTTAACACAGTGATCAATCTCCAATCCTGATGCTGTGTTTGTAAATATTTCAAGGCTCTCTTGTATATTTGCAGATGATTCATCGTAAAACTCATTTATTTTTTTCAGAGTTTAAGATTGCATTTTGTTTGCTGTGTAATACTGCTTTGGTGTATTTTTTGGTAGCACCATCATCTTTGAATATATTTACAGTGAGACTTAATTGAAACTTTAATCCATTTATCTCTGTCAGCTCTTTGCTTATTTTTTTTGTGATAATGGATTTCTTATCACGAAATAGTTTTTGAGGGTCTTTGTATTTCTCGGCAGATATCTCGTATGCTTTAAAATAACCACACATTGGTTTGTCAACCAGTTTTAAATTTCTATCTTGAAAAACTTGTTTAGTTCATTTATAACATTTTCTTGTAATTTGGCTTATTTCTGCTTTTGTTCATTTATAACATTTTCTTGTAATTTATCATATTTCTGCTTTTCTCGTTTACGTTGTTTTTTAGCACGTCGTGTCTTGAGTAAATTTTCTAATGTTTGAGAATTAACCTCTTTTGAAGTTTCCTTTGGAACTTCTTTAAGAGCATCTAACCCCTTTCTAAGCTGATCATTATTAATTATTCCTTCCCGGTGTAATTGTAAAATGTAGTGAACGTCTTTGGTACTCGTTTTTGTAATATATATAATATGTTTTTTTTTTCTTAATATAAAAAATATTTATTATAACAAGAAAAAAAAAGGAAAACACTAAGAAAATTGAAAACATTTGCCAATTTCTCAAAGTTGGATATCACGAGCCTTGTAAAAATAAAACAACAAAAGATTCAAACTATTGCAGTTTACATAAATTCAGATTAAAGCAAAGTAAAGTTTTACCGTGTCTAAAATGTGGAAAAGGTACAAGTGCAAAATATCAAATATGTGTTGGTTGTGGTGCTCATATAGTTAGATTAAAACATAGATACTGGGAAGTAGTAAAGCCATATAGAAATTTAATGCGGGAAAATCAAACTATATGATTTTCTAGTGTTTATTCGTTGATTTGACTAAAATTCTGATAACAAATCAACAAATTTGTTTTGTATTAAAGAAACATTTTATAATTATATTGCAAAAAAATGCACAGACTATTTTTGGTGTAATTTTGATAACTATTAAAAAAAATTAAACTTACAATCTTCACTACCCTATTCTAATTTTTTTTTAATAAATCAAGTAAATCACCATTTCATGGTGATTTATTATATATGTATTTTGGGTCGTTCTGCTGTAATTTGAGGCGAAACAGAGTGAGACAAAAAATTACAGCAGAACACCCAAAATACATATATATGCTTTTTATACAATTCTAAGTTTCTAAACTGCACGACATTCTTTTCTTTATTTTTCAGCGTCGTTACGAGTTTATTAATAGTGCAAGGTCCCAGTTTAAACTTTTGTTTTAAATAGTCTGACAACCACTCATCCTTTACATTTAAACTTTCCGGGGTAAGTGGATAATGATTATGCGAGTCATTCAGTTTTTTGGGATACCCGATATCACACTCAACAATGTAATTTGATATTCCTTTTGTGATCTTATTAACCCACTTAAAGTTACCAGTAGGCAACGGTTGGCACATGGTCAACCCATACAAGTTATTAGCATCAAGATATATTATGTACTTGCTTTCTTTTTTCTTGCCGTAGTTTTTTATATATTTATTGTTAGACTTTGAATATCTGTTTGCAATATAACTCGTACCGCCTCTTAATCCTTTTTCCACCAACACATATTGATCAATATTAGTTATTAAATCAAGTTGGATACCAGTCATCTAAAGGCATACATCCCAGGCTGAACCAGGACTAATGAAGTAATGACAAGAATGTAACTTATAATACTCAATGCACATTTTTCTAAAGTTTTCAAAAACATCTGTCAGCAACAGCACCTCAGTCTTAAGATGGAGATCATGATATTCTCCCACATTTTTAATCATAAATGTTTTACATATTATTTTAGCGTGTTCATAATCTGCATCTGAAATGTGCTCATCATTTAATTGAGAATAAAATCTATCTTTGCCGGGTAATTTAGTTTCCTTAAAACGTCTAAAACTGTTCATGCAAGGATAAACACCTTTTCTTTTTGTTTATTCTAGCTTGTCATCAAAGTATTCTTGCGCGGTATACTGAAACGATTGAGACATAAACTGGAAACTGTCAATAAACACTAAATTGTGTCCTATCATAAAAGCCATGTACTTTTCCATGTTATTTGGTATAACATTTATGTTTCGTTTAAACTTTCCGATGTGTTGAATTTTAAAGTGGGAACCATATCCTCTCAAGTTATGAAACACAACAGGTATTTTTTTAGTTAGCCTGAAATTAATATTACATATATCGTGAGCGCTTCCCCTATACCTTCCAGTTATATGACAATGATCTCTAACTTTTCTAAGAGTGTTTTCATATGCTACTGTACGACCCGCGTCACCTTTTTTGAGAGTTATTACAAGAAATATAAAAATATTGGACAGGGAAAGCAGCATTCAAGGAGGACAGTCAACCACAAAACACAGAAACAAACACGCGAACAGACAAACAAGAAGGCAAAAGCAACAATAAATGCAAACGACATCACAAACACAAAAGGGTTGACAATAGGGCTACCGCCTTGGAACGGTCAGTGGCAAAGTAGGCCACTGGGGGTTTAAACCGGTTCTAGGCTGCACCAAACCTCACTCTTACCCTACTGTCAACCCATTAAAACAGGACAGTGTAAATAAAGAAATCCCCGCCATGATCTAATCTCTAACAAACAAGGCAGCATCAATAGGCAATATAAGTAAAATATAAATATGCTCGTGTAAATATAATACAAAAAAACAAGAGCCTAGAAAGCCACAATGAAGGTACTCAATGACTTGGCAGAAGCCAGAGCAGTAAGAGAATAAACCATTAAGGGCACGACAAGAAAGACCATGGACAAACATCAAACGCCACCGTCCCAATGGGCTTAAGTAGGCGTCATCATAAGGTCCACAGCCTGTCCGGTCATCGTACAATTAAAGAGGAAAGCATAGTGGTGAACTGTAAAAGGGTCCACCACCAAGCATGCAGTACGTTGCAAAATGATAGGGTCATAACCTCTTTTGATAAACTTTTTAACAAGATTAACAAAGACAGTATGAAAGTGATCATGACCAAGAATCTTACGAAGTTTATAAATCACATCACCATAGAAGTCAGGTTGTGATAGTCCTTGTCGCAGAAGAGTCCTTAAATTACTTTTATACTTGGAAAGAAGATCAGGGTTACGATAATACAATTTAGCAAAGGTTTTACGAAGTTTATGGTAACGGTAACCCTATTTGAGTAGCTTTTTAGTTATACAAAGCTTACGAATATTAAAGTCCTCAACTCGAGTACAAGCTCTTGAACAACGAATAAATTGAGACACAAACACCCCATAAGAAGTTGCGCTCGGGGAATATCCCCATCCACGTGGGGATACTTAACAATGTCAAAATTAAAATAATCTCTCTTGTCATAAATTTTGCTAATTATTTCACCATTTTCAATCGAGAGATCTAAATCAAGAAAGGAAGCGTTATTATCAGATATATTAGCTTTGTTAAGCTGAAGTACTTTAGGATAATATTATTGAAAAGAAAGGGTGGTCAATGTTAAATATGTCATTCGTATACCGAGAGGTATCATTAAAGGCTTCAATAACATCTGCCTGGGTATCTGGTGAAAGACTCAACATGAAATCTCTTTCATAGAAAATAAAAACAAATCTGCGACAAGTGGTGCACAGTTCGTACCCATAGGGATACCAACAATTTGTCTATAAACGGTGGTTCCATACCTGACAAAAATATTATCTAATAGGAAGATGAGTGCTTCACAAACTTCATAGAAAGTCCACATAGTATAATTGTCTAAACTGCCGTTAGTAAAAAACGCTTTAATGTTATTACATGTCAAAAATGTAGTTTTTTTTCTAGCGAATGTTTTTTGAATAAGAGACATTAGCTTGTCTTTAATAAGGTGATGTGGTAAGGTTGTATATAGTTTAGAGAAGTCAAACGTGCTTATTGATGAAACTTGACCTTTATTAAACATTTTATCAAGAACGTCTTCCGAATTTTTTATAGACTAAAATAAATTAATCCCAGAGTTTTCATCAGTTTTATCACAATATAGTTTAACGTGATTTTAAAAGCCATTACCGCAAATATGACATGATTTAGATTTTTGGAAGTTAGCTTCTTCTTCCGGCGACATCACCAAATCTTTCTTAAAATGTGTATTCATAGTTTTCTTGCAATTTTGTTCTTCTTCTATCATTTTTTCTAAAAACTTGTAAACAGCATTTGGTCCTCTATATGTTACGACTGGTTTTGAATATTGATCATCATGACAACAAACTACCTTATACCATAACTGCAATCAATATGCTTTCGATATGCTTCTGCATATAATTTTTTAGGATTGTTTGATGCTGAAGCAATACTTTCGGTTACTTCTTCAAAATCAGCATATATAACAAACGGAACCATTAGCTGCCTGTCGTAGTTTTTAAAATAAACCTTTTCGTCTTTGTTTGGCATTTCTACTGCTTGTTTTCCGTTAAGTGAAAGACAAACAGGCTTATGTTTTTTTAGCGCCCTTTTTAATTTAAAGCACTGACAGCATCTGCAAAACTATTTCTTTTCTTTATGTGCTGTTTGATTATACATTAACCTGTTAAAATATTTTATCCATACATAATGATTTTTTTTTGGTGATCAAAAGCATATGATATGTTTCCTCTGCTTTATTTTTTGATATATAAAAAGGGTATACTTGATTATTTTCATATCCAAATATGTTAAAACAAATGTTGTTTTGTTTTTCTACTTTTGGGATTTTTTGAATTGTAACAAGAAATCAAATTCCTTTGTAATTTCGATCTCCAATATGCTTTTTGTACTTTGTTATTCTTTGAGGATTTGTTTTAACAGGAAATTTACAAGCTAAGTGGCACTACCTAAAGCACTCGTTATCGTTTTTATTTTTTATATTTATTAAACCTTTTTTAGCATGAACAAGTTCTTTTGGCAAATTCAAATGAGCTACCACGTAAAGGCTTATACTTTACTTGATTTATGTAGTGTGCATCTAATAACTCAATTTGCCAATCACTTCCCATCTGAATCCAATTTCCAACTCTAGTTATAATTTCTTCACGTGCTTTGTCCAGCGCCTCGATAATATTATTTCAGTTAATATTTTTACCGCTTTAGAATTAAAGTAAGCTGTTTTATATGTTGCAGGACCTGTTTTTTTGCCTCCCAATGATTTTATTTTAAAAGTATGTTTCACATCAACACTTAATTTCAAGCCTGTGCTAATTCTTTTTAAAGAAAATTTAAAACTGCCGGCTGTGGGTTTGTATCTGGGCAAGTGGATCATTATTCGCAACATCTACTTTGTGCACCTTGCTATATTGTTTTCTTTTTTTTTCAAATTCTTGGATACTCATTATATTATATTACTTGAGATAATGTTTTAAGTTTCTATTTATTTTATTTAATTATTTTGAAGTTAAATATTTATTCCTTGGTTTATTAAAATATCACAATAGTTTATGAAAGACGTTTTATCAATGAAACTACAAGCCATTAGTGAGTTTATTTTCTCGACAAAATCACGAAAGCTTTTTCATTGTTTTCCTTTGTTGTTGGTAACTTCTCATGACTTACTTCAGCTGGAAGGTTGTCAGCTATGCCAGCCACATTTTCACTAACTTTAGACTCTGCATAAAACTCAATTAAGTTTTTTTCAGAACGTACTATCAAAGCATCTTTTACATGATCTTCCTCGATGACATTATCTTTTTCATGTACATTTTTCACATGATTTTCTATAATGTTATTTTTTTTTTTTGTTTAAAATAATCTTGCTTGAAATCTTCGATTTCTTTATTTGCTATTTCCATACATGTTTTTTTAAAACTATTGATTTCCTCTTTTGCTTGTTCCATGAGAAGTTTTAAAGCAGTGCTGATTTCCTCGTCTACCTGTTTCATCCAATCTCTTTTGAAATCCTCGATGTCTTCATTTACCTTTTCCATGCGTTTTTTTTTCAAAATCACCGATTTCTTTATTTGCATTTTCCATACGGCTTTTTTCAAAAACACTAAATTCTTCCGTATAACTTTCAATATACTATAGATTACATTATTTTTATTTAACTATATAAAGAATAATATTTATTCCTTTGTCTAGCAAAATGCTGTAGTAAGGAATAAAAGAATCCTCAGTAACAAAACCACGGGTTGTTGATGAAATTTGTTGTTTTACAAAAAGCATGCAAACTTTTTATATCTTTTTTATTTTTTATTTTCCATTGTAATTTTAGTTGTTGTGCCATGGTTATAATTCTTTCAATCAGACTTGAAAGTTTGTAAAAACTATTAACTCTTCTTCAAGTTAAGTTGTATTTGCAAAATCAACTATTCTAGCACATGCCATTTGATTTTCCTTAAAGTTTTTGATTTTCTTTTCTATGCGTTCCATTTATATAATATTACATGAGATAATATTTTTAAGCTTATATTTTAACAATATAATGCTATATTATAAAATAATGATTTCCAAATATTGTGAAAGAGTTTTGGATATTATTGATCTCCCTGGAGTATGTTTAAATTGCATCTTATTTTGCATGGTTGATAAAAAGAAGCTTTGTAAAGCTGTTTTACAAATGCTCCAATGCATGTACATGTATTAATTGTAATGGCACTTTTTAACAAAGAGCGTATTAGCCTTAATTGTGGAGCTCACAATGGCTACAATCACAATGGCTACAATCTTATTGCATGTTACAACTACAACTGAAAGAAAACTATTTACCACAGGAAGTATCATTTAGATAAATACATGGTAGCATATAACTTATCTCCTACGGAAAGACAAAGATTTGAAGAGCTGTTTTACAAAATTGTAATGCTTTGGATAAAATAGAGGGTTGAAAAAGATCAATCAAATTTGAATATATTTTTCAGAAAATATTTAATATTAAAAAAAAAAAAGAATCAAAACCGATTAAAACAAAATCTACCAGAGAAAAGTACGATAGAATATGGAAACAAGTTGAAAAAGAATTACGACTGGATGCTATGACAGTTTAACTTAATTATTTTCATATACATTCCAGAGAATCTGTAAAGTTGTCATTCGTTTGGATTTCTAGCATTTTGCTAAAGGTAATTCTGATTACTTCTTTATCATTGTCTAATCCTATGGTTGCTTGAACATTTGACAAAAGCTGCTTTCAACTTCTGTGATGTGTTTTTAACAAAGTCTTCTTATCTGCTATTCTTGTTTTACTCACTAAAACAGCAACTATTGGAGGAACTGCACCAATTACAGCTACTACAACAGGAATTGTCGGAACAAATGCCAATACGGCGTTACAACCAATTATTCCACTAACAATTTGTAATGTTGTGTTTATGATGCCGCATGTTTTATAACTACGCCTGTATGCAGCTATAAGTCGCGTCAAATGATCAATTACTTCTTCTTTGTTAGTAATTTGTATCATGTATAATCTTAGTTAAACAATAATTTAATCAAGATACTTAGAAAATAGTTGCTTATGTTTCTTGGGTGATATTTTACCCATTTTTAATAATTCACTGATTATGCTAATACCTTTATTTATTAACTGTGGACTATTATTTCTTGATTCGATACATCCGAAAACTAACTCCAGATCATTAACCAAATCAGCAGGACTGTTGTAATATTCAACGTGAGCACAACCTCCTAAAATCTTCTTAAACTTTGAAAAACCTTCATGAATTGGTAAACCAACTAATTTTGTTAGTTCCTTAAAAGCATTCCGAGACAGCTTTGAATACGTTTTTTTTTATTATTGTAACGCTTTGTTATAAAGACTATAACATCATCGTCTACGTTTAGGTCTAGCACAACTGCTTCTCCATGTTTGGCAATAAGTTTGTGATGACCAACAAGCTTAGGTAAATCAATTTGTAACACTCCATAGTGATCATCTTTGTCGACTTTGTAGGAATTTTTATTTTGTTGTAATGCTTACCTGCAGAAGCATTGCATCAATTCTTTCTCTATAATATTTTAAAGTTTTTGACTCGTTTTTCAGAGCTTTATGAACTTGTCTTTTGTTTTCTAATTGTTGCATCACTAGTTGTCTAGAAAGTGCAGCCATATGGCGACCATTTTGTCTGATAATCTCACTAACATCTCCGAGTATGCTTCCAAGTTCTAATTTATCTCCATCTACACTCGACGGTAAGTAAGGGTAATTTATATATATTTATCACTTCTTTATTGATTCCAGAATCTAGATCACCAGTAGTTGGTTTACGAGGCTCTTTCGGAAATTACTGAGATATTCCCTGTTACGTTTTTTGTTCTTGTACTTCCTCGCCTATTGCTGCTGGAAGAGTTTCTAATTGCTGACTTATTTTCGGAAGAGAAGCTAACTGCTCGGTTAGCTGTTCTGAATGACTTTTTATTTCGCTAAGTACAGGTTTAAATATTTCTGTGTATACATCACGGCTAGCTTCTTTTTCTATTTTTTTTCGGATAACTCTATTCTCGTATTCTTTAACAAGCTCACTCGCTTTTTGCTTTTATCTGCTAAATCTTTTCATTTTAACAAAGACATGTATAATATAAGGTTAGATCAAAATAAGATAAATTAAGATAAATTAAAATAAGTTAAATCATATTATGTTCAAAATATGACTACTTTATAATTTTTTTGGTTTTTTTTTTGGCTGGAGGTTTAGCCGGTGGTTTTACTTCTTGACCGGAGGCTTAGCTGGTGGTTTTTCTTTTTTGGCTGGAGGTTTAGGCGGTGTTTCTTTGGCTGGAAGTTTAGCCGGTGTTTTTTTGGTTGGGGATTTAGCCGGTGTTTTTTTGGCTGGAGGTTAAGCCGGTGTTTTTGTTTTTTTGTTCTTTTCTTTGATTGGCTTATTTTAATACACATATTAAAATGATTAATTATAAAATGCAACATTTTACTCTCATGTAAAGACGATGTTTATATTGTTGTTAGCATATTCGTCTTGGTATACTCATTACTTTGTAAGGGGTTAATCCGGATCGGTATCTGATTGGCTCTAAATTGTAAAGAGTGAAAAAGTGAAAAGACAGGTTTTGTATTTTTCAAAATTCTGTTACTTAAGCTTCATATTGAGGAGAGAAGCAGAACTCATCACGATCCCTCTTTGATCTCGTGATTTACATTTGAGGCTATATGAGGCCGTTGATTTCCTGTTTACCATCGAAACAGAAATCGAAGTGATAGAAGATTGTCGGTAACCGGAGAGAAAGGTTTCGTGTCCTTTGACACGGACAGTGGAACTATTGTATATTTCGCAAGTGTTAACATTCGTTTGAATAGCGGTATCGATGGCAGCAAGAGGTAAATCGAGGCCTGATTACAAGAAAATGCATTCAGGGAGTACTGCGCAAATGGTTGGAGACAAAGCGGATCATCCTTCGGGTTTTGAAGTGATGTTGTTGAAAGAAGAAGACGTGAGCAAAGGGGCCAAAGGAGGAGTCGAAGAAGTAGACGAGGAAGCCTTACTGTTGAAGGAATTGGAAGAGTTGGCCGAGGAGGAGCAGAAGTTGCAAAAACAGAATAATCTGGAAGAGCTGAGGAAAGCAGTGGCAAAGAAAAAAGGTGAGGAGCAGAAACTCAAGGGTAAGACTGTGTTACAAGACACTAAGAAGTCCGAAGAAAGTCCCAATTTAAAAGTGACCAAGGTCACTGAAAGCACCAGATGTGAAGATGACATTAACATTAAAACTTTAAGAAAGAATGTGTCATTAAAGAAAGCAGCTACAAAGGAACTGAAAGCTCTAAGCTTGAATGACAGCAGTACCGATGATAGTGAGAGTAGTGACAGTAGTAGTGATAGTAAATCTGAGTCGAGTAGTGATTCTTCACATTCCTCTGACTCGACAACATTGAGTAAAAAGAAAAAGAAAAAGTCTAGGCATAGTAAAATATCAGGAATTAAATGGAAAGCTTCAGATGAAGTACTGAGAAGACGGAGATACCCGCAAGCTCATCTAAGATATGAGTTTGTAAGTAAAAAGGTTACTTTCGAAAACCTAGATTTAAATTTGTTTGTTGAGGGGGGATTGGAAATAATTTCTGATAGCAAAACAAAAACAGAAGAACGTTGCGGAAGGTTGGAAATCCTGAAAAAGATCATGTATCTCAGTACTACATATGAGTTTTCTGCTTTGAAAGCTTTTTATGCGGCAGTGCTAAGAGAGATTGAATTAGGGAAGAAAATATGGAAAGATGATTTTCAATATCTTGAACTACCCATAATTCACAAACAACAGACCAAAGAAATGCCACGCATTAGTAGTAGTAATAGCTATGGCTCTCAAAAATTCAAAAAATATGAGGTTAAAAACAAAAGGCAAGACGAACAATCTGAGGGTGTTAAATTGAGGTTTTGTTCACCATATCAAAGGAACAAATGTGAGCATAAAAGTAGCCATACGATAGTTGTAAACGGGCGTATGAGATATGCACACCACATTTGTGCCGCCTGTTGGCAGAAAGATTCCGAAAAGTTGGAACATCCGGAAACCTCTTCCGCATGCCCTTATGCTCAGGTTTGACTTAAAAAATATATTTTTGAAATAAATAATAAGAATAAAGAACTAATTAATATATTTCAACCAAAATTCAGTCAATACGCCATTGAAAACATGATATCAAATGTAGTAAAAACATAAATGGGGGAGAAACGTGTAGCATTACAGATAATTACAGTAATAAAATTAAATTAAAACATAAAGGAAATTCGCAGTTAGTTATTGTAGAATCTGCCGAACATTTAACAAATACTGTTTGTAAACATTCTAGCGCATGAAAAATATGTCATGTGACAAAGATCAATACAACAGCACGGATTTTAGACAAAGTGCGTTTACATGAAATTGTCAGAAAATCAAACAAATATAATTTCGAAGGTTGCAGAATGTCAATAAAAAAATTAATACTGACTATATGAGGTTAATGTTAAGAGATTATAAGGATATTATTTTTGTGAATTTTTAGAATATGGTTTCCCAGTTGGTTATAAGAAGGGAAGTATGTTAATATCTGAAGAAAAATAAATATGGAAATACACAAATTGCAAAGGAGCGGAAGAATATGAGAATGAACTGGATTTTTATTTTGCAAAAGAAAGTTTAAACGATGCAATTAGTAAAACCCCATTTACAAGCGTTTTAAAGATTTCTCCCTTAAACACTGTAACGACGTTTTATTTTAGATCTTAGTCATCCAAAAAACAATGCAGTGAATGATTACATTGATAAAGATGTATATTTAGAGGATAAGGTAGATTTAGTTTTTCCAAAAATTGATGATTTTGTTGAATTAATTAAGGCAAAAGGTCAAAGATGTTTATTACTTAAGAACGATTTAAGGAAGGCTTATATACAGATTTGTATTTGTCCATCTGATAATAATTTAGTAGCATTCATTTGGAAAAAGCATATTTTTTGTGACAATGAATTATCAATGGGACTAAGGAGTGCAGCAGCAATATGCCAAAGGGTTACTAATGCCATAGCATTTATAATGTTTCAAATGGGTATTGCAATTTTAAATTATTTAGATGATTTTGTCGGTGTAGAAAATAGAGAGAATGCAATGTTTTCTTATTTGTGTCTGGAAAAAGTGTTAGAAAAGTGTGGGTTAGAGGAATCTAAGGATAAAGCTTGTCCTCCTTCGGAAAATATGATATTTTTGGGAGTTTTATTTAATTCATTAACAATGACACTGGAGGTGACACCCGATCGTTTAACTGAAATTTTATTGTTGGTTAGGTATTGGTTAGATAAAGAAGTGGCTCCATTAAAACAAGTTCAGTCTCTTTTGGGAAAATTAAATTTTATAACAACTTGTGTAAAACCAAGTCGTGTTTTTACTAATAGATTGCCAAATTGGTTAAGAGGTCTTTATATGGTAGACAAAATGGAACATGCAATTCCTGAGTCTGTCAGGAAAGATATGAGATGGTGGAATAGATTTGTACCTGTATATAATTGAGTTTCACTGTTAGAGCATGAAAACCCGGATGAATTATTTTCATCTGATTCTTGTTTAGAAGGTTGTGGCGGATTCTGGAATGGATCTTATTTTCATACCAAATTTCAGGCTGCATTGCAGGCTAAGGAACTTAATATAGCAGTTCTAGAAATTTTAGCAATAATTATTTGCTTAACAATATGGGATAATCAGATTACAGGCAAACGGATATTGATTTAGTGTGACAACGAGGCAGTATGTCAAGTTATTAATTCAGGTCGAGCGCGGTGTGAAAAATTGCAAGACTGTCTGAGAGAAATTTGTTATTTGGCAGCAACTGGTGAATATCAGTTAAGGGCTAAACATCTGGAAGAGAAAAATAATAGAATAGCAGACCACCTATCCAGATGGGAGTTTAACAGCTCACATGAAATAGGTTTTCGTGAATTAACTAGACATTATACATTAACAGAGTTTATTGTACAAGCTAAATTATTAGATCTGGCAAATGAGTGCTGAATATTTATGTTTCAGATATACAACTTGGAGAGTTAAAAGGTGATCTCAGGGAGTCCAACAAAGCTGCATATGCTTATGGATCAAAACAGAATTTAAGAATACAGTGGGAATCATTTTTATTTTTTTGTGTATATTTCCATTTTCAATATTTACCAGCTTCCACAGAAACGTTACAACTATATTCTCAATTTTAAGTAGGACATTTAAATCAACAGATTCAATAAAAAAATATCTAAGTGGAATTAAAACAATGCACTTATTGCTAGGTTATGCAGGGTATCAAATTAATACAGTTTTATTAAATTTGTCATTAAAGGGTCTGGCTATGTTAAAACCGTATCGCTTAAGACAGGCGGAACCAATGACTCCAGAGATATTGCAAAAAATCTATAAAATACTTGATTTTTCTAAATCTGAAAACTATGTATATTGGTGTTTATTTTTGTTTGCCTTTTTTCTAATGGCCAGAAAGTCAAATTTAGTGCCAACAACCAAATTAGATTTAATAGAGAGAAAATTCTTATTAAGAAAAAGTGTTGGCAATACAGAAAACAGCTGATCTTACAAGGTCGTATCCTTTTAGAGATGAACCGATAAGGGTTGGGTACTGCGAAGTAAACAAAACGATCATAAGCAGTATCAATATTTACATTACCGATTTCTCTGGTAACATTATTAATCTCAGTGGAGTTCATACATCATTTAAACTTGTTTTAAAAGAATTGATTTAATATATGTTATATGGCACGTTACAAAATGTTTATAACACTAGTACAGGAATATATACTAAAATTGACCGCTTAACTGGAGCTGGTATATTTGACATTTTTTCAAAGGGTGGCTGAAAAATATTTAGTGAGCCTATGAAAACAGCAGATTAGAAGGCATTAGAAACTGCCGGTAAACAAATCATAGAAAGCGGCTCTAAAAAACTTGGGGATGAAATAGGAAAACATGGCGACTGATAAATTAGTTTCAGTTGTGAAACCTAAACCAAATGGCGAAATAATTTTAAAAGAACTTACACGAGATGCAAAAGAAGATGTAGCTAAAGTTGCAGCTGATAATAAGATGTACATACAAGAAATAATAGATTACTTTTCGGGAGTTTAACCACAAGTACAAATATTCATATACGAATTATTTTCCGGGAGCGGAACCAAAAGTACTAATGTTCATGCAAGAATTAATCGATTAATTAAAAAAGAAAATTATAATTAATAGTATATACAGATATTTAGAAGTGAGGAGTATATTATACCCGATACGAATATACGCCTATTCAATTAGATACTACTGTAGTATTACCTGAAAATGCTTTCTTTGAAGGTTTAGAAACAAACATACTTCCTCCTAGCCAAATTCAAATTAGCTTGCAACTGACAGATGATAATGTGCTAATTTTCAAATCAAGTGGTGATGATGGCCGAGTAGTTACTAATAAATTAGTTTTGTGGATACCTAAAATGATATTTAGCCAAGCTGGTATAAATTATGTAATGGCAAATCACATGACAAAATCAAGATGGACTTACCTTCGTGAAATGATACAAGAAAGTGGAAGTATCCAAGCCGTCGATTCCGTATTTAGCATAACGGCTGGTGTTAAAAATCCCAAACAAGTTCTCGTGTATTTGCAAAGGGCCGACAAGAGTTCTTCTCTAACACAAAATCCTCATATTTTAGATACTTTTAAACTAAATGCATTGGAAGTTGAAAACGGAACTTATTATCCAGAGAATGAATACAGTTATGATAATATCACCAGAATATTTAGAGATGTCATTGATTATTTTTACAAACAAAATGATAAAAACACAGGAACCTTACTCACTATAAGTAATTTTCGAGCGTTTTTTTGATATGATATATTTTGATTTAAAGTGCAAATATAAAGAAGAAGTCAGTGTTGATCCAAAACAACTAACTTTGAGATATAAATTAAATATACCTCTTGCTGATAGATATAAAGTTTATGCTTTGGTATTATACAAGAAAGATGTTGCTACTACTATTATTGGAAATGAACTACTTATTGTTTAATCTAACTTATAATATATAAGACTTACCAACATTATTCAGTAAATTTAACAGATGGTAAGAAACAGAGTTTAGCGATGGCTTATGAGAACAAAAGTGAATTAACACTTAGGTTAACAAATAACCAACTAACTTGAGACTTTCCTTTGTTGTTGACAGCTACTCAGATTAACAATATTAACAAAGCTAAATCCAACGGACATGGCTTAGACATAAATATATCAAAATTGCAAATGCGATCTCAGTCTAAAAATCGAGACATTTTGGGAGCATTAACCCGTTTGTTGACTAAAACAATATTACCAACAGTTGCTAGACTCGCTCCAAAGGTATTAGCACCACTAGCTATAGGAGCACTGAGTGGTCTGGCGAGTACTGGAATCGGTAAACTACTCGGAAATGGGATGGTAATTATTCCTAATGACAAAAAAAAGCACTACTACTTGAATGCATTAAAACTACCACGAATAAACAAGATAATAAAATACAAAGGCTGTTGCCCTATTAAATTGACAAGGCAACAACAACAAGGCGGGGTATTTCTCGGACTGCTTGCATCACTAGGAATTACTTTAATTGGTTCTCTTTTTAGTAGTTTGAAGGGAAAACGTTTACAAGTAGGTAGAAACGGAAAAGGACTAAGAGTTGATCGTGGAAATGGTTTATCAGGCAAGGGATTAGCCCGCTAAAGATTAATGATTTTTTGGAATGCTTTGGTAATCTCTATTTTATTTGCAACCGGCACAACCCAAGCAAATTTACTAAATACATGAATAACAGTAAGCAAGTATTTAGTACCTTTAATATACTTTGAAAACGATTGCATATCAACCAAGTAAACAGACCATATTTTATCAATTTCATTAACAATCACACGGCGTTGAGTGAACTTTCTTCGTATTGGAAGAAAGTTCACAAACCACATAGTGTAATTGTCTGAACTGCCGTTAGTAAAAAACGCTTTAATATTATTACAGGCCAACATTGTAGTATTTTCCCTAGCGAATGTTTTTTCAATAAAAGCAACAAGCTTGTCTTTGATAAGGTGATGTGGTAAGGTTGTAGATAGTGTAGAGAAGTTATAAGTGCTAATAGATGGAAATTGACGTTTATTGAGAACGTCTCCTGAATTTTTAAAAGACCAAAACAAATTAATCCCAGAGTTTTCATAAGTTTCTTAACGTTATCTTTAACGGCAGTAAGACAAGAAGTTAAACGTTTGGAGATGTTTGTGGTGATGTAGGCACTAGAATTGTAATCTAGGAATCCAGTACATAGTTCTGCTTTTTGTCTACACCAACCCTGAAAGTAGTGCATCGAGTGATATGTGTGGAAACCACATCATCCTCAGTAGTATACGAATTAGTGCTACCGAGTTCCAGAGATAAAACATTGACGTAATGTAGGCGTCAAACAATAATGACATTATTATCTGCTTTATCAGCAGGAACTAAAACAAATGTATTATGAAATTCTTGAATTCCCGATTTTAAATTACGAAAGGAAACCCTAGGCCTCGGAGGACGTAAAGTGGTGTTAGCATTATAAAAGTTAATACGTGTATCCATAATTTAAAAAAATATTTTTTTTTACAAGTAGGAAGAGAGTTTGGGTCCGCATGTTCTCTACGACACCATTTTATACTAATATCCTCAATGTATTGGGCGATCTGAGCACGACAGCCATTAACATGGATACTAGAAATTAATCTATATTGTCGACCTTTCGAAAACAGATGCCGAATACGTTTATCAACACTATCAAAATTACCAGTGATGACATGACCTACGGGATGGAGCATAGCAATATTTTGATGTATTACATTCACATTTGTTAGTAGTGTTATTTACTATATCAAGGTCAGAAACTATTTTGTTGTAATTAAAAATAATATTAGGCATGTCCATGAAATCAATATCTTTATTAACATATAGTATTTTTAGAAAATGCCTGACGTGATCCAACTCCTTGTCAATATGGGGTCAGAGAACATGTTGTGTGTAGCTTTGAATTATGAAAGCAGTGTTATACAAGGGATCTGTATGAATGAATATTTTGTCTGCTTCTTCGTCAACTAACTTAACTGAATAAATGGATAGAGAGGTAAGCCGTGAAATCGTAGAGTGGTTTTCAGACTGTGTACAAATAGTATATAAATCAGCGACTGAACTAATTTTACGCGATTTACCTTTGATGTTACCATTACGCCTACGACCATGAGACCTAGAGTTACAGTTTCGAATAGAAAATATAGAAAAAATGTCAATATTAGGACGTTTTAAAATATTTCCTTGTTAATAAATATTGTCATTAAGACCGAGTGTATTATTGTGTCTGTAAGTTGTTCATCCACTTAAGTTCTGCTATATATCTAGCTTTTATATTATTGCTTTTAGTAGCATCATTATCATGAATTATATTTTCAACTGGTTGAAAAATAACGTTACTAAAAGTATGACCTGATTGACGGAAGTGTTGGTACAGGTATTTTTGTTAACGTTTTAGGATTACCTGCATTATATTTATGTTCACAAAATCGAACTTAATGATCGACCTTTTGTCCAACATTTTGTATACCGCAAAGTGGTGTATTTCCAGTCAAAAATATATAAATATATGATGCATGTAAGAGAGATGACTTTAACATCGTTATCTAGCCTCATTTAGATGGGAACGTACCCCGTTCTACATCATACGGGGTTTATATCTGCCAGCTGGTTCGTTTAGCTAGGCCAGGTAACAATGTTAAGGATTTCATGTTGAAATCATGTTATTACAAGTAAACTTTCTCTGCAAGGTTTTCGTTAAAATCTTTCCAAATATAAAAGTAATGTAAGAACTCTTCTGCGACAATGACAACCTGTCTTCTATGGTGATGTGATTTAAAAACTTCGTAAGATCATTACTCATGCTCAATTTCATACTATCTTTGTTAAACATGTTAAAATGTTTATGAAAAGAGGTTATGACCCTATCATTTTGCAACGCACTGCACGCTTTGTGGTGCACCCATTTACAGTTCGCCACTATGTTTTCCTCTTTAATTGCACGATGACCGACAGGCTGTGGACCCTATGATGACGTCTACCTAAAGCCCAAAACGACGGTGACGTTTATTGTTGTCTGCAATTTTGTCTTGTTGTGCTTACTTTTTTGTGGCTTTCTACGATATTGTTTTTTAATATTTATATATAAACGAGTATTTTTGTGTTTTACTTATATAGCCTATTAATGCTGCCGTTTTGGTTAGAGAATAGTTCATGGCGGGGATTTCTTTATTTACACTGTCCCATGTTATTGGGATGACAGTAGGGTAAGTGTGAGGTTTGGTGCACCCTATAACCTGGTTCAAACCCCCAGCGGCCTTTTTCTGCCACAGACCGTTCCAAGAGGATAGCCCTATTGTCAACACTTTTGTGTTTGTGATGTCTTATTTAACCTAGTATTCATCTTTAACGTTGTTCTTTGTTTCTGTGTGTGTTTGTTGTTGACTGTTGTCCTTGAATGCTACGTTTCCTGTTCGGTTTTATATCTACTTATAAAAGTTATATAGCCTCACAAAAACTTGCTGTAGAAGTACAACACCAACCTAAAAACCTGTAGGAATACCACAACCTGTATTTTATACGGATATGCTCTATAAACTTTGGAAATTAAAGGATTCTGACGGATTTCCTGACCACTATAAAAAATAATCAGGAAATTGGTCAAAAAGAGGATACGATACTTTAGTACTACAACACACTTCATGCTTGGTGATTGACCCCTCTAAAGTTAGTCACTACGCTTCACTTTTCTCTTGTGCGATGCCCTGACAACCTCTGGGGACTCCATGATCGCAACTTCTGAAACTCTGAAAGAGGAGGATTGTGCGTAAAATTTCGTCCCTTGAGTTTTCTGATCGTACCGTAGATTGGTTTTCTTTTTGCTCGACTGCTGTGTCTGTTTCAATACATCCTGTGATGATGGCAAGCATTCTAGGCTATATTGCCTACCGACCGTTCCTAGATGAAAACCTGATTTTCACCACCAATTGTGTTGTGTATTGTCCATTTTCTAGTATATTTAATTTGCTCTTTTGGATGCAGTGCGGAACTACGCTGATGTTGCGTTTGGATGCTGTAGTTTCTATAGGACAATTTATCTCATTTTTATAAGTTGAACACCTCTTGTACAATCGAGTTATAGATGATTTACATGTTACAGACTGTAAACCGTTTACCTGGAACTCACTATTAACACACTAATACAGATAAATATAACACTTAGTTTATTAAAATGTTCTGCAACATTATGGGTGCTTTTGACTAGTTATTATTATAATATTTGTCTTTGATCAACTTTCAGAATCACCAATTCGAAAATGCATGAAATAATGGGAGAAGTCCAGGTGTTTAGTTTCAAAATTACCTACGATAATCTTATCCCTCAAGCAGAAGTATGCGAACCAAAACATAAGTTGAAGGGAAGTGTTTGATAGTTAATGAGTATCAAAAGACATGCTACAATAAAGTGTTATCACTTTATCGAGACCTTTCCATTTAACACAAAATGTTTGATGTTTTCTTTCAATTCCTGTATTAATGAAAACAGTTGCACATAGACTACACCCAGCCTGGAATTGCCTTTATAAAAAACATTACTTTTATTTCATTAGCTTTCCGTGTTTCCGTATAAACATCTAACTGGTGTTTTTGTTTTTGTTTTTTGATAGAAAACAGAAACATCAACAATAGCAATATTCAGATTGCAATTGGTGAAGCTGTTTAGAAATGTATTATCTTAACTGGATATTATCGATCACTCCTTTTTCATTAGTTTCAAAATGTATTACGAGGGTCATTCAATAAGTTCTGTCACTAACGCGTTTTAACAATTATGTGCTCATTGTGAGTGTTCATGTTTGGTACAAAATGAAAGAGAGTTTCAATACCATTCCATTGATGGTAAAGTGAATGCTGTATCTTTTGTGTGACGAAAGTTATGGAACATTTAGTACACATCACTTATACATACTGAGACATTTTCGTCCTGAGTTGTTTCAGGTATGTTAATTGTTACTTTTTTAAATGTCTGTTTCTTTTTAAGTACTTGTCGAAGACCTTTGAAATTTCTCATACATTACCAGTTATATCTGTGCATTACAAGATTCAAAATTTAAGCATGGTAAATGAAAAGGCATTGTCTTAGAAATTAACATTTTAAGCTAACGTGTAAAATTAATTTAATGATAAATGGACATTAAATGGAAGGGCAGTCTTCTGAAATAGCGTTTTTGGATGATCAATATTTTCACTAAACATTGTTTAAAATTCTACAATAATGTGTTGAATATGAAATTTAAACACTGAAGGACTAGGATTTGTAAAAATATACGAAAACATATTAATACTATGAGAATAATTACGACATTTAAAAGATATTATAACATTTCCGTAAACAAAATGAAGAAATCAGTGTTATTTCTGCTAAAATTAAGGGATATGCATTCACTCATATCTAGTTTGCAGCAAGACCTTTCCGAATTCTCGAATATCATTTTCATGGATTATGGACGAATACAAACAGATGGCGTACAAGAAAATTTAAAATCATAGAATTATTAAAATAATTTTTACAACGTTTTGTAAAAAGGACATTTTCAGAGATGCCAGTATCCAAAAGGTGTGGTAGGGGGAGGTAATTCAGGGGTATAAATAACCGGACATTTTTCATTTTTGTTGTAGAATTTATGAGAGCGAACCCAGTAGTACTATAAATACACTACTTTATCTCTGTGTAATATCCAGTTCAAAGGATATATGCCTAGTAACAGAACTTTTTGAAGCACCCTCGTACAATCCAATTCGGGAGTCCATTTATAAACATGCAATTTCAAATTGCAGTTGCAAGTTCGCAATACCGTTGCATAGAAATTACGTTAACATTAACTTTACGAAAATTTTCATTTATATTTATGTTTTAGTATTGACCGATTTATTACATTGTTCAATTATATTGAAGTTTCTTGTTTTTTCCTATTGACACAGAATAAGTGGCAAACTCACGTTCATCTGTGATTAACTGTTAGAAGACGAATGCGATTAAAACATAATTAAAACATGCTAGTAAACGGCCACCATCAACAACATATACTTGATTTTCTTATTACTGAACACTAACATAAAAGACAGGATCCAAATGTCAATAACTTTTAAAAACAGCATATTCGCAACTAAGATTATGTTTTTTCTATTATGACTTAGGTTATTATAGCATGTGTAAGCCATTATCACAATTTGTCATAACGGTTACACCTCTTGCAAAAAAATTAAATTGAATTAAATTAGTTAACAATTACGATCAACATACATAAGACGGCATATGCCTACCTAACTCTGCAATAATGAGTGTTAATTCGGGGATAGGTATACTATACTACGTACCGGGTACCAGTATACTTGGTCCTCCCGAATACACACTCATGACAAGCGACGGTCAAAAATGTGGGGAAAAACACGCACGGATTCTATGAAAGCGTTTCTACAACATACAAAAAGGATTATCAATATATAAGTATGGGTTTTGACAGAAGAATTATATATTCTATCGAATGTTGTGTTTAACAATAACTTCAGTGACAATATTAAATACACTGAATAAAATTTATAAGTATCAACTTTTGTATCTTAACTAATTTTCTTATTTTAAGTATATTTTAGAATAGATGTATGATAAGTATTTTGTTTTGACCCATAGTTTGAAAAACATTTATTTTTTGCTTAAATTGTTACATATTTTGAGAGTTACCCTCCCTTTATATGAAAACATGAAATGTACTGATAAAACACATAACAATAGTCAAAGATCGCTTAAAGGTATAAAATTCTTAAAATTGGTACGAAATAATAGAAACAAACATAAAAATTTGACCCATTTATCGCAGATTTTCCGTCTATAAAAAATTGAAATATGGATAATCTTAAATTACCTCCCTTTAAACTGAATATTGTTTGAAATTAAAGTAAATGTAATTCAGCGTTAACATTAAATATTTCGAAAAGTTATTTTGAAAACGCATTTGTAGTGGTAATGCTAGTAAAACATGATGTCAACATAATTTTAAGTGGCATATTTTAGAATTAGGAACATCGAAAGCTTCACTAAATCGAAGTACTTAATAAAATCCTATATACCCAGTTGTATAAGTGTTATAACTTATTTCTAAGAAAACACATTGACCTAAAAGTTTGAAAATATCTTCATGCAATCAGAGCAGACGATTTACACTCGTTATTTTGCAGTTTAACCGTATCTCTAATAAAGCTCAAAATACACAAAACAATGAGAATATTATTGACATATTCTTAGGTTGGTACTTAGCAATTTGGTTTAGTGTATAGTGGAATTACGTACAGTTGTATTCACAGAGGAAAAAAATCAAATCGGAAGGACATGAAAAAAAAGAGTACAAGGTAAGTGTAACTAGCTGCATAATTCTTCCTCTTCGAAGTAACTGTCTCGTGATGCAACGTCAGATACGATGATTTAAATTGAGTTGAATTGAATGTTGTTTAACGGCTCATCAACACAGTACCGAATTAAACAAATTGAGACTATACTTTCCAAAGTTGGGCCTCTTTTTACCCAATGTTGCACGTGCATGAAGACCTGTGTTACTGTTTGTGTTAGTATTTGATGGCCAAAATAGGCGGCCCCGGCGTTTTCCGAATATTGTACAGCAATGTTGAATAATCATGTTTTATAAGTAGTTCAAAACTTCGGAAAGAGATCATATGAATTCGATACACATTCAAAGTATTTAGAAAACATATAGCATAGTCATTCCAAAAGACATATTTATTTACTTTTAATTTTTTAAGGTAAAAGCACGGAAGAGTTCCTCTACTTATTTATATGTATCGTAGTTCTCCTTGTTTAAAACTATAAGGAGTAAAACACATTATTAATTTAGTTTACTTCCGTTCTTGTTCTTTCTGCATATATTGTGTGCACATATTAATAATTAGTTATTAGGTCTGTGAAATAATTAGGAATAAAAAAAGTAAACCAGATATAACTATTTTACCACATTGCAATGAAGTATGATAACGTTGTTTTCTTATTGGAATCGGTAAACGTTAGATAATATAACTTCACAGGAAATCGAGTTCTTCAAAGTTAAGTTAATACGTTTGTCTTATTATAAGTAACTGTAAGACTTAGTTTATATCTCTCAATGACGGCAATATCTGCAGATTTCGAAACATTATGGTTTAGGTTTAAAACACGGCAGTCTTGATCTTCTTTATTTAAATTCGCGGCGACCAGTCAATTTCTTTCTTCTATAAGATCAATTAAATTCTTGCCTTTTGTGACTGTTTCTTGTCGTTCGAGTGTGTTTTAAAGTAATGAATTCTAAGTTCATACTATGTACTATAATGTATATATCGGCGTATTCATGCATTTAACCGGCTATTCACGCTTTATTTCTAATCAGTGTACTTTTCTTTTGCAATCGTAACAGGGCATAATTGTATTCAAATTAAACCAGGAACATATGTTTCACAATAAAGTACATAATAGCTATGTACACCGTTGTTATAAAAAAATGTTTCATACGCGCAATTTAATTTAATGAATATTTGAATCAGCTTGATTCTTATTAAATGGATAAAGACAATCTGAATTTCTTTAAAACTCGCGGCATCCCGTTAGTGTTTCTTCTTTTATTGCATATTTTGTTTTTTGTATATTACTACATATGACATTATTGCACCAATATTGTATTTATCCCGTGGTAGTTTAACGAAAATATATTGAAAACTCTGAGATGATATAACCTTTGATTTAAAAATATATTCAAGCAACGTTAGAGGGATACATCGCAATCTTGTAGTTTTTTAAACTCACGGCGTCCGGTCGATAACTTACATTTGTTCCAATAAATTATATTAGTTATAAGAATAGTAATATGCAAATTGTATTGTATTGCACCAATAATATATTAAAACGTATAGTAAAGTAAGACGAAAAAGAGAATACTTCAAATAGTACCTATTTAAATGTAACCAGGTTAAAAGTAAACATGATTCTGGTTATATAATTCGAGACACCCATTTAAAACACTTCAAGATTGCCGTGGGTACCTTTAAAACGAACACCATATTTGAATGATACACCGGATGTGCTTATTTTAATAAACTTAAAGATTGCTCCGCATCCCTTTAGAATGAATCAGACACTTCTGGGGCTAACACAACAGATGTGGTTATATTGGGACAGTGACATGAAGAATGAATATGGTATGTATCGGATGAACGCGGGGCAGAGGTGTTAGCTCTAACCCACAATGCATTAGCCACCGAGGCCACATTGTAAATGAACATATTCAGTACTATATCTCTCAAATTATATAGAAATCTATATATTCTGCAATGCTTTTCATATCAGCTATTCCCATCTTCCTCTGCGTCACACTTGACTCCTATTTTTTATTATTAACAATAAGAATTTACCATGTTTACCAATTTAAATATTAATATTAATTAAATTGTATTCGTATAATACAATCTTTTAATATTGAGTCTATTTAAATCTCGTATTTCTCATAGGTTCTGTTTTTCCTTTTCCGGGCTTTCCCTTATTTCAATTATGGCTAATGCTGTTTTCATTTATTATGTAAACTGAGTATATTCCCTGAATTTACAAACTATTTTTACAGAATAGAACATATATTTTATTTAACTTGTACATACGTACATCGTCATTTATGCATATATTAATACAACTTTTCATACATAAGTCTAAGTCACGTGATTCTGCAAATCGATCATTTTATATCAGCAGTTGAGTAATATATATATAGCAAATAACTATTACATGAGGATGAAAATGCAGGCGATTTTGTTTACAACACTATTTAATATAAACTATTTATTTTTCATTCTTCCGGTATGTATACCTTGAAAATATCTAATTACTGATGTCTCCTAAATACCAGTGCGCGTGTACAAACTACGCGAGCTATGGATTCAACAATTAGTGATTGTCGATGTCAGGTGCTTATGTTGTTGCATGGCTAATTAAACGATGAATTTAGTAACTCGATGGTGGCGTGAATATAAATGGTGGGTGAATGCATGGGGTTTGCACATAGGAATAGGAATTAGCATAATTATGCCTCAACTACATGTATTGTTTGTAATTAATTTAAATTTAAATATCAACATTAATCAAACTGTATTTGTATAATCCACTCTTTTAACAGATTGTCTATTTAAATCTCGGATCTCAAGTGGGCATCTGTTGCTTGTAAATGGTTTTATCTTTATACATTTACCTTAATTTTGATTACTGTTTCTTTCCTTCATCTTTCATCAGTTTTTGTGCACAATATGAACTGTTTATGTGTCAAAGTGCCGTAAAACAGAATTCATTCATTCATTCATTCATTCATTCATTCATTCATTCATTCATTCATTCTGTTGTCCTTTTTCGGGTTTTGCCCTTATTTCTATTATGGCTCTCTATCATGTATTAGGTAAACTGAGTATATTCCATTTATTTACAAACTAAATTTTACAGCACTAATTAATTTGAAATATTTATTGTTCATACTTCCAGTATGTATAATGTGAAAATATCTAATTCAATCGCAGTGCATTTGTAAACTCTACGCGAGCTATGGATTAAACAATTAATGATTGTCGACGTCGGGTGTTTTTGGCAATAAAACAGTTGTTCATATCCAAAACCCGGCTAATTAAACGATGCATCTGGCCTGGGCTCTGTATGTCATTTTTGACCCAGATTTAGTTAAGCATATATTAACTCGATGGTGACATGAATATAAATGATGGGTGAATGCATGGGGTTTGCACGTAGGAATTAAAATAATTATTAAGCATCATATTTTGTTTCTAATTAATATAAATGTTTGTTTCATTTGCTGCATCAATCAATCACTCTTAAACCAACGATCGTAGAAGAGAATTATCGAATTATACTGTCCTTTTTTTAATTGGTCAAACGCAAAAAAAGATAAAATCTCAAAAACGCGTTTGCAAACTCTGCGCATGCGGACTACGCGCGTTTGAAAACTATGCGCATGCGCACTACGCGCGTTTGGAAACGCCCGTTTCAGAGCGTTTGGAAACGGAAAAACTCTGAGCATGCGCACTTTAAGCGTTTGCAAACCCGTGGGATGTCTTTATTTACACTGTCCTGTTTTAATGGGATGACAGTAGGGTAAGTGTGAGGTTTGGTGCACTCTAGAACCGGTTGAAACCCCAAGTGGCCCATTTTGCCACTGATCGTTCCAAGGCGGTAGCCCTATTGTCAACCCCTTTGTGTTTGTGAGGTCGTTTGCATTGAATATTACGTTTGCCTTCTTGTTTGTCTGTTTGCGGGTTTGTTTCTGTGTTTTGCGGTTGACTGTCCTCCTTGAATGCTACTTCCCCTGTCCGATCTTTTTATATTTCTTTATGATGAAATCAGCTTAATTTTAAATGAACACAACCCTAAACATTCTTGAAGACAAGTGATGAGGTATCTTTTAAAAAATACTCACTATACAATCGTATTTGTGATACCGGGGACAAGGCGACTGGTGGAGTTTCGATAATCGTTATTCGAAACATTCCTCACAGACCTGTTGCGTTGAAAACAAATTTACAAGATATTGCGGTCAGTGTTACGATGCACAGAGTTATAACAATATGTTCCTTATATTTACCACCTAGTTCTTCACTAGACCCTAAAGATCTTAATCTAAAGCACAATTGCCATCACCTTTTATACTCTTGGGTGATTTTAATGCACACAACTACATCTGGGGTTGTAAAGATATAAACGATAAAGGCAAGAAATTGGAGGATTTCTTAGCCAAAAACAATTTGTGTCTTTTTAATGATAATAAGTCACATACTTATTTACATCCTGCTACAGGCGCTCATTCTTCCATTGATTTAACAATATGCGATTCAACGCTTTTGATCGATTGTTCGTGGAGTGTTGGAGATGACATCTGTGGAAGTGACCACTTCCCCATATTTCGTGAAAATATCGGCCCTCCACTTCTCTAAAAAACGCAACGATGGAAACTTCGCAAGGCTGATTGGACTACGTTTCAATCTTTTTGCGACGAACAATTAAAGCCTTCCGTTTTCGAGGATGTAGAAGACGTTGTACTCTTTTTACCAAAACTCTTCAGGATATAGCTGATCAAACTATTCCCAAAACCTCGGCAAATCCAAAAAGCCCACATACACCATGGTACGATGGTGACTGCAAAAAGTCAGTCAGTGATCGTAAAGCTGCATTAAATAATTTTAACTTGCGGCCAACTCAAACACATTTAGACAACTTTAGAGTTTTTCGTACGAAAGCCCGTCGTACTATTAAGGATAGTAAGAGGAAATCCGGAGATCTTACGTCTCTAGGCTGAATTATCGCTCATCTCTTAAGAAGACATTGGACATGGTCCGGAAAATAAGTGGTAAAGGTAATTCTAGTTCTGTAAATTATCTTAAAACAGAAAATGGAGATATAACATCTGTCAAAGATAATACAAACACTTTGGCAGAAACTATTAAAAACAATTCTTCTTCTGAAAATTGTCAAACCAATTTTCTGAAAAATAAGAAACTAAAAGAACAGAAGAAGCTGAACGTCAAGTCGATAAAAACTTGGAGAAATACTATTAACTATTCACTCTCAAAGAACTTCGAGAGTCCCTTAAAAAGGCTCATAACTCAGCTGGTCATGATGATATCCATTACCAATTATTAAAACATTTACCTGAATCCTGTCCCTATTCCCTTCTTGATATATTTAATAAAGTCTGGGTGACAGGAAACTTCCCCGATTCTTAGCGGGAAGCAATCGTTATTCCAGTACCCCAAACCTGGAAAGGATCATACGGCCCCAATAAATAATCACCCAATCTCTTTAACGAGTTGTATATGTAAAACCATGGAACGAATGATTAATGAGAGACTCGTTTGGTACCTGGAGTTCATCAAACTGATAACAAAGTATCAAAGTGGATTCCAGCGCCATAGAGGCACAACAGACAATCTCATTCGATTTGAATCGTTTATTAAGGAAGCTTTCATAAAAAAAGAACATCTATTCGCTGTATTGTTTGACTTGGAGACATTTTATGATACTGCATGGAAGTACGGTATTATGAATGATCTTCATGACCTTGGACTTAGAGGCCTATTTACCCATTTTTATAGAGAAATTCTTAGATGATAGACAGTTTCGTGTCCGAATGGGTTCAACCCTCTCTGATATTCATGAACAGGAGATGGGTGTTCCACAGGGCAGCATACTCTCTGTCACGTTTTTAAGATTAACAGTATAGTAAAATGCATCAATCCAGGTGTGGATTGTTCTCTATATGTTGACGACTTTGTTATATGTTATCGTGCAAAAAATATGAATACTATTGAGAGACAATTACAACAATGTCTCAATAAACTTCAGACCTGGTCTGATGGAAACGGTTTTAAATTTTCTAAATCTAAAACCAATTGTATGCACTTTTGTCAACTACTCAAACATCACGAAGACCCTCATCTAACACTGGGCGGTTCACCTTTACCAGTAGTGGATGAGACAAAATTCCTAGGTCTTATTTTTGACCGTAAATTCACGTTTATACCACACCTTAAATACTTGAAGGCCAAATGCCTTAAAGCCAAATGCCTTAAAACTTACTTAAAGTTGTTGCAAACACTAATTGGGGAGCAGATCGAAAAGTCCTCTTGCGACTTTACAGATCTCTTATTAGATACAAGCTGGTCTACGGCTCAATAGTATATGGATCGACTCGCAAGTCATAATTGCAGATGCTCGATCCTATACATAATCAAGGATTACGACTCGCCTTAGGAGCCTTTCGTACATCACCATCCGAAAGTCTATCTGTTGAAGCTAATGAACCATCACTGTCTCATAGGCGGGACAGATTAGCCCTTCAGTATACCATAAAATTACAGTCTAACACTTCAAATCCAACTTTCGATACTGTTTTTAATCCTAATTATGAACCGTTTTTTGATCGAAAACCGAAGGCCATTCGGCCATGTGGTCTTCGTATTAAACCAAAATTAAGAGTCACTGAAATCGGCGTAAATTTGATTGCCAAGTACAAAGTACCACAAATTCCACCGTGGACTTTGGCAACACCAACACTTATTTTTGATCTTTGTAATAATAACAAATCCATTACAGATCCTACTATCTTTTAAAGCAATTTTATTGAAATTAAATCGAAATACAGTAACTTTCAAAATATATACACAGATGGTTCTAAAGATGGATACAAGGTAGCCGCAGCAGCTGTTGTTCACAAACATAGTATAAAGAGCCGCCTGCCTGACAAGGCCTCTATCTTCTCAGCTGAACTTAATGCATTTGAACTTGCCTTAAGTTTTATTCAGGAAT
The DNA here is from genome assembly GCA_037043455.1 of Cyrtodaria siliqua. Lineage (NCBI taxonomy): Eukaryota > Metazoa > Mollusca > Bivalvia > Adapedonta > Hiatellidae > Cyrtodaria > Cyrtodaria siliqua. Next base: position 131,321 of record JAWPHD010004368.1, read on the forward strand.
CTGATGATGACCATTTCGTAATCTTTTCTGATTCCCTTTCTCTTCTAGCACAGGGTATTATGAAACATGATAATCCAGTTATGCTTCAACTTTTAGAAAAGTACAATTCTCTTAAAGTTGATAATGTTATTATATTCTGCTGGCTTCCAAGCCATGTAGGAATACGTGGTAATGATAGAGCTGATAATGCTGCTAAGGCAGCATTAGGTTTACATATATCTAATACCAAATTACCTTATACTGATTTTAAAATTCGTATCAACACATATATTCGAAACTTTTGGCAAGCCGCTTGGGGCAATAAACTCCATTACATTAAACCGTTACTCGACGAATGGCATCCTTCTAGTAGACCCATCATATCTTGTTGGAATGTGTAGACTTTGATCCTATGCGACAAAGATACTACACAGATAATACTTTGGAAGAGTTTTTTGATACTATAGATTTTAGTATTATTTTAGATTTCCTTAAAGAAATCAGACTTTATAAATCAGTATAATATGTTCCTATATATATTAACTTGTTTACAAGCCCGTTGGCGGGCATTTGTTGATTTACATATATACATAGTTTATTTTGCTACAATATCATCCCTTATTTGTAGATAGTTTTATCTTTATACGTTTACATTATTTTTAATTACTACTTAAATCCTTCATGATTCATCGGTTTTTGAGCACAATATGACCTATTTATCTGACGACGTGCCGTAAAACACCATTCATTCATTTATTACACTTTGTGAGCAACTATTAATGCAAACTGTAACCTCGAACTGTTTAGTAAACAAACAAGACATTTCTTACATTCTTGTGACCCCACATTTACGGATGATTTTCCAAGTGGAAAATTAGTTTTCTATATGAAAATAACACTCCTGCACTATCCATACTTGACATTTTAACATTGGTGTGAAAACTGTCACAGGCCTCTTCCAAAGTGAAAACTTGGCTGTTTTTTTTTCCAACTGTGGCAGAAAGTTTTCCCAATCAGAAAGCAGCAGTCTCTCAGAATTTGAAAAATAGCATTAAGTCTGCAATATGTTTTTGTCTGTCAAGTCAGTTACGACTGCGAAGTCAGTAATAATAGTAAATAAGAGATGAAACAATATAAATAAAGCGTAGAATTGTCATATTTAATTAATTGAGGAAATCTTACATCTTTCCGAAAATGATAAGTGCGTGTTATTTCCGTAAAAAAGCACTGTTAGTGGTTTCAGACCTAGTAACGTGACAATCCAAGATACTCCAAATAAAGGCGATCCAGAGCTTGATTCGTCCCCAAAACCGTGTTTTATCCTTAATGTTTTCGTACTAAATAAAACCTAGGCGGATGTTTCGCGGAACACGCGTGTCGCCTGTCAGCGCTTTGTAAGTATAACAAGGAGTTTGGACCCTGATAAATGACCCAGACAAACTAGCTTGACTAAGTTTTCGTGAAGACGAAAAGGAGTATTTAACCCATATAATGACCTTCAGTGTGACCTTGATCTTCATATTTTAGTATGGTCATGTTGATGTTGTCATGATGAGTATATATTGAATGTTTGATGAAGAAATATCAAATGACTGATTGACGGACGACAAAATGATCCCTATGTATTGAATTTTTCTTCGGAAAGGCGACAAAAAGCAGTATTACTGTTTCGGCAATATATTGTTTTCAGTAGCGATGATTTTTGCGGGTCGGTCTTGGGAGGGGAAACATTTAATATTTTAATTCTGGTCTAAGCATTTTCCATCATTAAACAATACCAAAATGTGTCGGGCCCTTAATATTTGGGAAGTGGCCTTTGATTCTAAAAGTTAAGGGCCCCGTGGTCCCTTTGGTAAAAAGGTTAGTGTCAAACACTGGTTGATAGTGGAGTTTTTTGCTGTTAGTTATATGAATGTTTTCACTTTGCGCTAGAATATTACGGGAATATAATGTTTTTCTTGTTTTGTTTGTACTGTGTTTTACGTCTTTTTTCAACACATGTTATACATGATGGTCGATTTTTGTGGTGTGTTACTAGAATCCATAAAGGTGCAGTTTCATCATTGCAACTTGTTATAATAAACATTGATTTGTTTGCTAAATTATCGAGGTAAAAAAATCGACCCGACGCCGTGGAGAATGACTGTATTTTTCATTAATTCCCATCGATTTCACTATAGGAGTTCCTCTGACCTTAAAAAGCCACACTCACACACACAAAGGGCTTTTAGGGTCAGAGAAGTCTCGGATTAGGCCTCCCTAAACGCTGATGTCAGCAGATTTGCCGAGTTTACGAATGCAACATCTTCAGCAAATCTTAATAAAGAATGCATATATTTTACTATTTACTACGCGGATACTCATCTATTAAATAAATAATTACATCTTTATTGAGGGCCATTAACAATTTATAATTTATGACGTAAAAAGTCACATCCAGATTCCGGGCGACGACGGAGAGCACAATTAACTACTGATCAAAACACTACTGCAGCTTTGCACCTAGTTAACTAAGTAATTAAATAGCATTAGTCTACCACATACAACATACCATTCACTAGAAAACAGAACTGTATTTTACCTACAAAATGCAACAAGACTTCACAAAATGGCTCCACGCTATCTCCACGCTTGCGCTATCGTATCAAAAGGAAAACATAATAATGTGAAAAGAACGACAATTCTTGCTAGAGATTGAAACAATAAAGAATAAATAAACAATATAACAACTAGATCTACTATAAACACACGTTCGTTTAAAAAATAAGCAATCAGTTCCATATAATTTACTTAATAAAAAGGTGTTTATTCTCCCAACTAGCCCTAAATAATGCAGTTGCCCGAACGCAGACGTGACACTTCAGTGTTCCAGCAACTTATATTAGTGGCAGTTCTCCTGCAACAACAACACTAAAAAAATACTTATTTATCCCACATATCACGTCAAATCGCTGTGACCTATTTCTCAAAAATATGGCAGGCTATTGTCGATTACAGACCTCTACTGTGCATGCGCAACCGGTGTGAATTCTGTAAACAATTATTAGTTCTTGAGCTGGCTGTAGAACCCCCTCCACAACCTCAACACCCTCCACCGCCCCCCCCCCCCCCCCCCCCCACCCCCACCCCAAGGGGGAATTTTGTAGGGTATGATTTTCTGAAAAAACATACATTAAGCTTCAAAATGATACATGTGTGCCATCTGAGCTTGGGGCTTTAGTGAGTTTTGGGGGAAACGTTGCGTTTTTAGACGAAAATCGCCGAAATCTGGAATTATTTTTTAGAAAAAGAATGGAAGATATTAGAACCAATTTGAATTGATGGAATCTTTCTCGGAACGCATCTCTACGTATCCCACCATATGATTTATGTATCTGATACTTAAATATTGAGATTTTCGGTAATTTTTTTAAAAATTTGAATAAAATCGCTGATTTCTGTAATACATTGGGGTATTAAACTAAAATTAGAAATATATCTAATACAATAGAAACAAGAAATATTGTAACCTTTTTGTGCAGGGTAAGGTTCAGTGATTAAACAGAAAAAAGTTCCAACCCGCATGATGTTTGGAAATGCCTTAATTTTGGGGCGAAACATTTGTATTTTTGTCAAAAATCGTCGGAATTTGGAATTATTTTTTAAAATTAGTTTGAACATAAACTTATCAAATTGAAGCAATAGAATGTTGCACAGCATACATATTCAATTTTTTTCTGGCATCATATATAACATATGTGCTCAAATATTGGCATTTTATGGCAAAATGATGGGGAAAATGACAAAAATCACTGTAATAAAGTTTTGGATAGACAAAGGTCCAATAATTAAGTAGAAAAAAGTCCTGAACCATATGATGCTTAAAATATTGCCTTAATTTTCAGGCGAAAAATGTGTATTTTTGTCAAAAATCGACGGAATCTGGAATTATCTTTTGGAAATAGTTTGAACATTAACTTATCAAATTGAAGCAATAAAATGTTGCACACTATACATATCCAAGTCATTTATTGTATCAGATATTACATACATGCTCAAGTATTTATATTTTAAGGCAAAATGTTGAAAAAATGACTAAAATCGCTGATTTCTGTAATACATTGAGGTATTGGAAAAAAAATAAAAGTGCATAGAAAGAACGGAAAAAATATTATAACATTTCTGCAGTACAATGTGCAATAATATACCAGTAAACCGTCTTTCTTCTATGGAACATTCCTACTCTCACCTGGTGATATTGCCATTGACCCATCATATGTTTCCAAGGAGTGCATGACACGCTGACATTTTATTTTCTTTTATAAAAAAACAATCCTGCTCTAGCTGATACCTTATGGGAATATGTTAAAAAATGACATGACAGAACCTCCCGAACAAATACAACACATCATGTACTAGTTCTTGAGCTGGCTGTAGATCCCCCTCCCCTCCCACCCCCCTGCCCCATGGGGGATTTTGTAGGTTATGATTTTCTGAAAGAACATACAATAAGTTTCAAAATGAGACAGATGTGCCATCAATTCTGAGCGTTGAGCTTTAGTTAGTAACGTGCATGTAAACTATATTAACTTACATAACGATTAAAATTTCATTGTACATTAAAAACACTGAATATAAATTAAATCAAAACCATGTAAAAAACATAATACATGTACTTTTATTAATATAAGTTGAGAAGCGCTTCAAACTTAATGAAACTATTCTGTAATTTACGTTACACCACATTCATTACCAAAAAAATAATTATTTTTAGAGCAAATAGGTGGCTGTTAAAACTGGTATTCGTCTGTAAGTAAGGGTTTCTATATATCATAATATGAATTAGACTGTGTATAATATGCATATGTATACTAGCTAAAATGTGTGTGTAGCACAATAAAAAGAAACCAAACATGGCGTCCAAGATGATCCCGTTGTGTCGCAAGATCTGTAGATCGGCCCAGCAGCTATTTCTCTGTAACTATACTCCTATATAGCTCTAGGTGCCATGTTCGAGGCCCTAACTCAGGTAGCACTCCCCCTGATACGGTCAAAGCGACCGAGTGCCACGCGTAGCGGGGACATTTGCCGAGGCAGGCCACCGTTCCCGTTGAGTCACAAAACCTGTTGGTCGGCCCAGCGGCCGACGGCTGTGTGTCGCTTAAGGCTATTTCTCTCTATATAACTATACTGTATATAGTTCTAGGTGCCATGTTAGAGACCCAAACTCGGAAAGCCTTCCCCCTGATACAACATAGGGACTGAGTAGCACGGACCGTTGCCGACGGCTGACCATCGTTCCCATTGTGTCACAAAACCTGTGGGTTGGCCCAGCGGCCGTCGGCTGCAGGTCGCTCAATTATTTACAATATAGCTCTAGGTAGCATGTTCGAGACACAAACTCAGGTAGCCTTTCCCCTGATACGACCTAGGTATCGAGTTCCACGCGTAGCGAGGACCGTTGCCGACGGCTGGCCACCTGTCCCGTTATGTCACAAAATATGTGGGTCGGCCGAGCGGCTATCGGCTGAGCGGCTATCGGCCGAAGGTCGTTCAAGGCTATTTCCCTCTATATAACCTTCCACCCATTTTTTTCGCGTCCGAATTGTTATGGGTATAGCAGGGGATATACGGGGATGTTTTTTCGATTTTTTAAGACGGGAAATAGGGGGGTATGCCTAAGAAAAAGACCCCCACCCCCCTCCCCCCCACCCTGTAAATCGGGTGTGTTTTTTTCGGTGTTTCAATGTTGGAAAAATAAATGTCAGCAGCACGCGGTGTTCAATTTTTGTTTTATTATGTCTTTAAGTAAATAAAGCTGCCCCATTTCATCCGAAGAAAACTAATTTTACAAATGTAGCATTATTGAAAACTTCATTTGGAAAAATAGAAAGAACGAACCACATATGATCGGACGTGTCAACTGTTTTTATTCTTGAACCCAAGGTCCAAATCTTAGTGCTTTCAGCAGAATATTTCTAGCGCCGTTGACGTCTCTATGCGTTTCATATCTAAAAAATTGACAAATAAATGTTTCACTACGACCAAGAGTCTTGTTGATTTTTCCACACATTCCACACGTTTTTGAAGTGTATATAGCTCTATGTGCCATGTTCGAGACTCAAACTCGGGTAGCCCTCACCCTGATAAGGCCTAGGGACCGAGTACCACACATAGCGGGGACCTTTGCCGACGGCTTGCCACCGGTCCCGTTGTGTCTCAAAATAAGTGGATCGATCCAGCGGCCAGCCCAAAAAGGTTACACTATTTCTTTTTTCTATTGTATTAGATATATTTCTAAGTTTTAGTGAAATACCCCTAATGTATTACAGAAATCAGCGATTTTATTCAATTTTTTTAATATTATTACCCAAAATCTCAATATTTAAGTATCGGATCCATAAATTATATGGTGGGACACGTAGAGATGCGTTCCGAGAAAGATTCAATCAATTCAAATTGGTCCTAATATATTCCATTCTTTTTGTAATAAATAATTCCAGATTTCGGCGATTTTCGTCTAAAAACGCAACGTTTTCCCCAACGCTCAGATGGCACACACGTCTCATTTTGAAACTTACTGTATGTTCTTTCAGAAAATCATACCCTACAAAATTCCCCCTGCGGGGGGGTGGGGGGGGGAATGTTTCTCCTACTAACTCACAGCCTAATAGTACAAAGACTATATACAAATTACTTAGTTGTAGCATTAAGATCCTTCATGAATAGCTACTTCATGAACACACATCCAATACTGACCTTCCGTACTAGAAAATCGAAAAGTAGCATTCAAGGACGGTAGTCAACCACAAACACAAAAGAAACAAAAAACAACTATATATATAAAAGGTAATATAAGACATTACATGTACAAGCAAACAATGGTTGACAATATGGCTTCCGCCTTGGAACGGTCAGTTGCAAAAAATGCCACTAGGGGTTTAAACCAGGTTCTAGGATGCACCAAAAATGAGATATAGGGTCCTATAGAAACCACAGCGTCCGAACGCAATGGCATCGTAGGTCAGCACTGTACGGCAAACAAGGACTTGCTAATACAATGAAAGAGACAACAAACAACAGAAAGGGTGGTGAAGACAGGGTTACCGACTTGGAACGGTCAGTAGGCAAGGCTTACTGGTTAGCTTAAATCGATTTTATATGCGCCAAATCCTCGTTATTATCCTGTCTTCAGCGCCCAAAATAGACAAGACAGTGTAAACAAAACTACATCCCATCAAAAAGAATTTTCTAACAATAAAGTCCACATCCAGAGAAACTAACTAAAGTAACACATATAAAATAATAAACATCTCAGGATGTATCCAAAAACCCTCACTATTGCCCTATTGCCATCCCAGTAAACGGGATAGGGTAAATAAAGATATCACCACTACGTTATAATCTCAAACAAGCAAGACAGCATTAATATGCAATATAAGTAAAACACATAAATGATCATGCATATATAATATAAAAACAGAAGCCTAGAAAGCCACAAAGTAAGTGCTCAGTGACTTGACACAAGCCACAGTAAAAAGAGAACAAACCGTTAAGGGTTCGACAAGACAAGATTAAAGACAAACGCGACCGCCCTGTAAGGATTTAGGTAGACGTCATCATACGGTCCACAATCTGTCCGGTCATCGCACAATCACATTTTCAGACTGACGCAAGCACACCATTTGTGGTGACCTATTACCAAAATTTGCCCAACATAAGCAAAATTATAACCAAACATTGGCCCACGATTGAGTCGTCGGATCGTCTTAAACAGTATTTCCCTCAAAAACCGATCGCTGCATACAGGAGACCAAAAAGCATTCGCGACATTCGTGTACGGGCCAAACTCAAGCCGAACCCATCGGATGACGAGATTGGCCAATCAAGCCCATGTGGCACGTCTAGATGTCTCACATGCAAGCTTATGCAGCACGCCGAATATTTCTACCAGTCGACCAGAGGAGAAGCTAAGGTCAAGATCAAATGCCACACCAACTGCAAAACAAAGAATGTTGTATACGTTCTAACATGCAGTAAATGCAAAAAGCAGTATGTCGGCGAAACTGGTATTCCTTCAAACCGACTCATGAACCTACATAGGTCAGATATAAACACGCAACGATTTGCTCGCTCATCTATGGCAGAACACATTTGCTCTGAAGATCTGTCCTTTGAAGATACAACTTTACACTGTATTGACTACAACAGCCAATGGTCCGACATTAAAAGGAAATATCAGGAAACCTATTGGATTCGACGACTCAACACTCTTCAGCCCTTTAGAATCAACAAGAATAAGAACAACAAGAATAACTTTAGGCCTACATACCTATACTGCCAAGCGTGTTTACCGTATACTATGCACTCCAGTTAATACGATGCTTTATACTTCTTTCTCAATGCGTACACGCCATTTAGAAATTTCCGCTTTTTTTTATTTCCCTACTTTATATTACCTAATAGATTGGCTTTTTGCGTGATCACACACACTGTCGGATTTTACGAGACTATACACTTCTGTCGAATACGATACTATCCACTTATCGTTGGATGTGGAGCCACATTTTAATGGTGTGTGTATGCATTTAGTTGGACACAATATTTATTTGATAATTCAAAATAAAGAAACGTATGGTCTCCTGCTAAGCCTTTTTGGATACTGTTATATAACAAGGTAATATTTATCTTTCAAAACAAGTACACATATGTAGAGGTCACCAAGCTTCTAATGAATTTATATTAACTTTTTCAAGTAAAGTACTATATACACTGGTAATAAAGTATAAAATTAGCTCATTATTTACTTGTGTATATGTATTCCACTCTTAACAAACAAAACAAACATCCATACAAAATTTATACAGTTTTCTCAGAAATAACCATCCCACTCTATTCTTGATAACAAAAAATGGCAAAATAAGAATATCTTTAGATCCGATAGATGCTTTCCGAAATGTATTCTCAACTTATCACATGGCCTTGTATCACCCTTTATCAGTGTGTGAAGTTTCATTGCAGTCTCTTTGGTAGTTTTTGACTTATGTTTCGGACATGAATTACAAGACTAGTATAAAATTCGACATTGTAATAATTCTATTTTGAATTAAAATAGGAATTATGGTTTTGTGCTCTACAATTTCTCTCATTGCACTTTATCGCTGTGTGAAGTTTCATTAAAGTCCCATGATTGGTTTTTGAGTTGTGCTCCGAAAAAGACTTGTAAGTATAAACTGAAAAAGGGCAATAACTCTAAAAGAAAGACAGGTGTATGGTTCTTATGATCTGCACATCTTCTTACTGCCTTTTATCATTGTGTGAAGTTTCATTTCAGTCCCATTAGTGGTTTCTGAGTTATGCTCCCGATAATAATTCTAAGTATAAAATTACAAAGGACAATAACTCTTAAGTTGAATGAAGACAGAGTTACGGTAGATGTACTATCATGAACAACGTTCTGGTGGATTGTATTGTCGTGATCTATATTCTGGTGATGTGTATTATCATGACCAATGCTCTGGTAACCTTATTGTCATGTCAATCTGGTAAACTGCATTATTGTAAACAATGCTTCTGTTATTTGTATTGTCGTGACTAATCGTATGGTAACCTGTTTAACAAGACCAAAGTTCTGATAATCTGTATTGTAGCATGGTCGCTGACATTTCCTTTGTTATTGTATATTTGTTAATCAGTATAATTGAAAATAACACATACAAACGACTAGTGTGCTCTACAACTACCTGTTATCGGAAGTTACAGTATGGCAGAGGATGAAATGGACATGCTACAAAACAAATAGATAATGGTCTCATCTCGTTGGTTGATCTAACACATCGATGGCCTACGCCCATCTCGATTTTTACATCAACCAACTTTACGAGACCACACTATATCTATTAATTATCATAATCAATGTTCTGGTAAAATGCATTATCGGGACAAATGTTCTGGTAAACTCAGTTATCGGGACCGAATACTCCGGATACCTGTATTGTCGTGATCAGTTTATATTTCGAGTTAACTTTATTATGATGAGCTATATTCCGGAATTGTTTATGTAGCGTGTACCATTCTAATCTGTACTATATGTGTTTGTCACCACGTAGTGCATTTTAATTCGGTGAGTATTAGTGAACGTCCGTAGAGGTTTACAATACCTCAAGAAAATTAATGCAATTGTTAACATGTATTTGCATCTACATGATCTATGTCCTTTGCAATTGTAGTAGAAAATGAAAGCTCAACATAAAACGCTATCAAAATCAATTTCTCAACAGAAAATACATTGATTACATTCAATATTCCGTGAAAGATTGCGTAAAAAGTAATTTAAAATCAGAATGATTCATGTTAATCTAAAAACGCCTAAACCATTAGTATAAAAGCATAATCAATATAAAATATAAACTTGCGACCTGATGCATTTTGTCATGTTGTGCACAACTTGAGTCGATTTCGAGGAAAAACCGCAATTTACTCTTTCAATTAATTATCATTACGAACGTTCACGTTGACAAGTTCGAATATTAGCCGCTACAAATTGTAAATACCTAAATATCAAATAATGAAGTAACTTTACATTTGTTTAATTACTACGGGAACTAAGATGTTCAAAACCAATAAACCAAATGTGTTGTCTTCTGTTAGAATTGTATAAAATACTGATCAGGAAATAAACTACGAATTACAAAACGAATTTGTTTGTCATTATGATGTCTGTGGTCACATTAAATTAAACAAAGAAATAAATTAGTAGCTTATGACAACAAGCTATAATCAAAGTGTTCTGAACATCAATAGACCATGTTGCCTGAAAAAGAGACAAAGAAGGATATGCAGGCAATGGCTTGGAATACCTCAATGTAGATATAACAATCGATACATGTCTAGCCTACTTCAGGATGCCATGCATTCTGACTGGCAAAGAAATTAAAACTTACAACGCATTTACCGTCGCAAATTTAACAACGTTTCCGATAAAGCACTGATTCTGATTAGTTACATTGTATCGAACGATGCCATAGACACGTGTAAGCAAACTGACCTCTTATAGATCAATATGGCGACCCGCATGAAATAACTTGCGACCGCTGATCTGGGCTGCTTAATTAGCTTTTGACTATTTAACCCTATAACATCTCCGAGAAACACATTATTTACACAGCGTTAATAACGTGTGTTTACATATCACTTGGGAATTTTATTTTTGAAACATACTGTAGCTATATGCAAAAACAGTCAGACGGTTTCCTTTGATCTCTACATATGTATATTTTTGCAAACAAATATTCGCATTTTCTGATCTCACAAGTATAACATAAAACTAACTTAAACACAATTTGAGCAATGTTTTACGTCTTTTAAGTCAAAAGAAAATGTTGAGTGATCTAAAACAAAATTAAATAAAAATCAAACTAAATTGTTTAAGCAGTTTGCTTCCGGGGAAGTTGACATATGACATCAGAAAAGAAATGCGTGCAGCCATCCAATGTACATTATTGAATCAGGAGCATTCAAGGATGGACTATAATCAGGGAAACTGGGCGACTGCTGATGGTAATTTGCATGTATAACACATTTCTAAAAAAATAAATTTGGTTTAAATAAAAACAATTAATGCTTAACATGAACAGTGATTAGTCATAAATATAAAACGTGTGTACCGTTACATAATATAATATCTACATTATTAATTATCGAGGTTACTTTAAACAATAGTTCATTCAAGTAACGAATGGGATTGGACAGCAGGCAATGCCTACGAAAGATCTCTCCCGTATAAGACCTCTCGCGTACGCAAATATGTGGGAGTCAATCAGATATATATGTTTAGGCGATCAGTCAGATGGATTGTGGGGTGGGGCGAGGCAATTGTCGAAACTCGCTATACAGATGACTGACCTGATAGATTTAAGTAGTGGGTTGGTAATAACCGGATTATTGCATCGAGCCCTTTTTTTCTTTTTTCATTTAAGAAAACATTTAAATGTTTTCTAAATATATGTAAATATTGAAATGCTTTCTAGAAATATGTAAATACAATGATATATTTCGATGAGTTTGCAGATTGTCATAAACGCGACGTAAATCCATGTATATGTGACTTAAAACATTGTTATGTTGAACGAAGTTAAATGCCTAAAACGCAGCATCTGTGTCCGTTTGTGTAAGTAATATTTCTAAATTAATGCGAACTCTTTATTTGCTTTTAAGGTTTATCCCTAAACGCCTGTTTCAAGTTCTGTAGACGCTCCGATGACGTTTGCTGCATATTATGATGATGCCAACGTCTAACTAAAGTAGCAATCACTCGCCTACTTTATGGAATAGGCCCTTAATACAACCTTAAATTATGGTTATTGTAAAATATAATACAAAATCGCTAAATGCATCTAAAAAGAATCCATCTTACGTGATTAAAACTATACGGCCATAAATGGTTTAAATGACTGCTATATATAAAGCCTGCTGACTCTTTATAAAAAAAAATAGGTCACCAATAATATACCGCTAACGAATTCAGTGTTTATTAATCGCATTTAATTATAAATAGATGCAAATGTACAGTTTTATCTCTTATTTCTCAGCATAAAGATTAGTAATTACATTGTTTTGTTTTCCTCGAAATAGGAATATCAATGCAATTTATAGCTGATATGTCTCTTTTACTTTTTCCTCTTGACTTGACCTAGTTGAAACATTTCCTCTCCATTTCGACTGCAAGAACTGATCTATTCACGTCTACATAATTGTTTTTTGATATACGAGGCTCACCACCGAATTAATGTGAATGGTTAAACACCGCACTCTGTTTCATTCAAATTTTTAATGCGAATTACGTCGGTGTAATGAAGAAAGACGAACCCTATAAAATAACGACACCGGTCGTTTTACTTAGTTGAATAGTGACAACCTCGTGGTGAGTAATAAAACGACTAGTAATATTACAACCAACCTGATCCTTAGTACAATCTTAACCCGCTCGTGTTCACAGTTTCGAAATGAAAAGGGCCTCTGTATTTGATACAATTGCCAATAATTCGACATTGGTATTCGCACTCGAAACTGACAGAAATACAGTTGACCGAATAGTTATTTACGATAAATGATATAACTAATCAATCAGTCAGTCAATTAATCAATAGTTATTTACGATAAATGGTATAATCAATCAATCTATCTATCAATCAATCGATCAATCAATCAATCAATCTATACATCAATCAATCAATCAATCAATCAATCAATCAATCAATCAATCAATCAATCAATCAATCAATCAATCAATCAATCAATCAGCGGCGTATGGTCCCAGCTTTTAACAAAATGCTTTGCCTTTAACAAGAAAACAAAGGACGAAATAAACAAGATGGAATTTAGTCAGGAGCAGAGACTATGAAGTCGAAATTCTAAACTAAAAAGCAGACAGCATATCCTGAGGGTGACTAAGCCATACTCAGAATCTTTAAAGGCTTGAATAGTGGAACCACATATTCAAAATTGGAGTAAGAAAACAAAACCTTTTTACTATGAAGTACTCACTTTGCGTATATTGTGTTCTGAACTGTTCTTAACCTCCTTCTGTATCTAAGACAGGCTCGATTTATTGTTGAAGACTGCTATGCGGATTTCCAGAGATTTGTTTATGGGTCAATCACGTAAAAGAGGTTTTATTTCTTGTCCCTGGCCATAGCTACAAAAAGCATAAGCGGAGTTGTGCTGTTGTTGCGAATGTAAATACTTCCTGTTCGTTAGCAACTTCCCCATGTGGTTCCGGGGGCCCCGTTTGGTTACCGGCCAAAAAACAGGGCCACCGAAGATCCCGTCGGAGGGGAAGGCAGAGGAGTAGAACCCCACTAAATTTATGTTCATTTTATCATTATGTTTTCATGCTCATTAAAGGTCTTCATCATGACCCTGCAATGTTTCAGGTGCCATCTCGCTCATATCACTAGAGCAGTGGCAGACAAAATATACCGTGGCTCAAGCATAAATGGAGTGACTACAATATAATATGCAGCAACTCTGCAGTTCTCCATATTTTATCTCGATGTACATGGAGGATGAGCCTGGCATGTTCATTCCTGTTGGGCGCCATATAACCTTGCATGTGTTGGAGCGCCTTAAAACCCCAATTCAATTCGTTAGCAACTAATCACACTGGCCTGCATATATGAAGCCTGGAAGTAATACGTATGTCTCGGACTAGATTTGTTGCATAACATTATCGTGTGTCTCCATGGATAATAGGAATCTCCGTCTTGCTTTGATGAATTGGTCTGAACTCCAAAAACCATGTTGCCAAAAATACAAACGATTCCCATCCTCTCTCATAGCTACTTTGTATCAGTTGTGCATTCACTGAACTAAATATGTGTGGTGTTTCAATAGCGTATGTATGATCTACCTCTCTATCGAGCAGTTGCGATGTATTCTTCTTCCAAATGTAGACAGAGTTTAAACGCAATATTCGAAACTCGCTATACAGATGACTGACCTGACATATTTAAGTAGTGGGTTGGTAACAAACACAATAACCGGATTATTGCATTGAGCCCTTTGTTCTTCTTTTTTCCTTTAAGAAATCTAAATATATGTAAATACTATGATATTTTCCGATGAGTTCGCAGGTTGTCATGTACTCGACGTAAATCCATGTAGAAATAACTTAAAACATTTTCAAGTTGAACGACGTTATATATCTAAAAAAAGCAGCATCTTTGACCGTTTGTGTAAGTAATATTTCTAAATTAATGTCGCCTCTTTATTTGCTTTTAAGATTTAGCAGTCATCCCTAAACGCCTGTTTCAAGTTCTGTAGATTCCCCGATGACGTTTGCTGCACATTATGACTATGTCAAGGTTAATCTAAAGTGGCAATCACTCACCTACCTTATGGAATAGGCCCCTGACTCGCTCGTGTTTACATTTTTGATATGAAACTGATACTACCATTGGGATTCGCACCCGAAACTGTCAGAAATACATATGACCGAATAGTTATTTACGATATATGGTATAACTAATCAATCAATCAATCAATCAATCAATTAATCAATCAATCAATCGATCAATCAATCAATCAATCAATTAATCAATCAATCAATCACCGGCGTATGGTCCCAGCTTTTAACAAAATTCTTTGCCCTTAACAAGAAAAAAATGGAGAAAATAAACAAGATGGAATTTAGTCAGGAGCAGAGACTATCAAGTGGAAATTCTGAAGCAGACAGCATATCCTGAGGGTGACTAAGCTAAGCTTTAAAGGCTTTAATAGTGGAACCACATATTCAAAATTGGAGTAAGAAAACAAAACTGTTTGACTAGTATGAAGTTCATACTTTGTGTGTATTGTGTTTTGGACTGTTCTTAACCTCCTTCTGTATCTAAGACAGCCTATATTTGATCATGAATGTTCGTGTTGAAGACAGCCATGCGGATTTCCAGAGATTTGTTTATGGGCCAACCACGTAAGAGAAGTTTAATTTTTTGCTCCTGGCCATAGCTACAGTAAGCATAAGCGGATGTATGCTGCTGCTGCGAATGTAAAGGTGGTTAGCCACACATCACACTGGCCTGCATATATGAAGCCTGCAAGTAAAACGTATGTCTCGGACTCGATTTGCTGTATAACATTATCGTTTGTCTACATGAATGATAGGAACCTCTGTCTTGCCTTTGATGAATTGGTCTGAACTCCAAAAGCAATGTTGCTAAATAAATAAGCAATTCCCATCATCTCACATAACTTCTCTGTATCAGTTGTGCATTCACTGAACTATATATGTGTGGTGTTACTATAGAGTAGGTATGATATACCTCTCTATTGAGAAGTTGCGATGTATTCTTCTTCCAAATGTAGACAGGGTTTAAACGAAATGCTGTCTGGACATCCCTCTATAGTGCCTATTTTGTTTTGAAATTTTAATTCATATATATATATATATGTATATTACCTAAACAGGACCGCTTTCCCTTTACACTTTGATACTACGCCCGATGACTAAAATAAGTTATTTTGTGATATAGATTCCTTTGTCGTATACCGCTTTAATCTTAACAACAATTACCACTTTGAATAAACTATTCAGCCCGTGCAAGTCCTTTTTCTTGTGTTGTGAATTTCCTTTAAAACTAGTGTCATGGTGGATGCACTTCCTTTGATTAACTCGATCTGCACCATGTTCATCGTTATTCGACTGATTGTGTATGTCAAACTCAACGTATCTGTCAGCCGTACACGAGAATGGAGTAGTTCTTAGTTAACATATCGACCGAAGTTCCGATGTCGTGCATGCGTACAAAACGTACGGTTACTGTTCTTTCTGTTCATTTTGGCATTCATTCACTAGAAGGCCTACACGGTGCACATAATCATATTGAATCTATCAGTATGACCGCTTGATTGAGGATGATAGGCCGGGGGCAATCCTGTGTTCGATTCATTACTATTATCAAAACGCTATCAAGGTCTTGAATACTTAAATAGAATCTCATTCAGTTAACGCTTTCGTTTTGTAAATACAAAGAGGCCCACATAGGCCTCCGACCTCATCTGAACTGTACACAACTAAGATTTGATTCCGGTTCTTAAAACGAACAGATAATGTTTATTGAAAATCTTCGTTTTTCAGGTCATTGTCACAAATAAAGGGCAGATTACTCAGTTGCCATTGGTGACATATGGCTTTGCAAGAATTTATCTGAGGTTGTATAAATATCTTCATATAATGAGACAAAGTTGCATTGAGTTCGGATCAAAATGATTTCAAAATATTCTATTTTGATCATTAAACGGCAAAATAACTATGTGTTACTTGAAATTAGGGCACGAAAGCAGGACACCAGAAAGCGATCATCAGTGATGCAAGCTAAAGTACAGACGATCTTAGTACTATCATTCTAACGGTTAAGACAGGTAAAATTAAAATGTTTGAAAGTGCGTTAAAAATTATAACAAATAACAGTACGCCAGTAATGTCTCACTATTTTTAGAGCATAAATTACTCCAAATATTCTGGAAAATGTTCGTGTTGTTTTAAACGAGACAAAACTGTATCTTTTAGACAAAGACCATATCGGTGACGATCTATTTGAATTCAAAGCTTCATGAATTTACACTATGACCCCATAATCTTAACATCTGAGTTTCGAGAATTTCGTGAATATTGAGAAAGAATACCAAATAAAAGCAACACATTTCAGATATTTTACTCAACATCAACAAAGGTACGCACTAAATTCTAATATCCTCACCGGAAATTACACTAATATTACCACTGCAGATCTACCTTATAGCAGCTGCGGATGCCTCTAAATAACGTTAGCTATTCACAAGTAATAGCGTGAATTAGTATCCCCCATGAGCATGGCAAATATATGCACATATTGGCTAAATTCATTCCGAAGTTTGTGAGATACCTCTCTGGTCGGATTAAGACATTAATGACATTTGTAAAGTGTATATCGAAATTACGAGATTTCTTGAAAAATATAATAATATCGGGATGTTACGAAAGAGAGTTCGAAAATTATTTCTTATTTGTTTTCCTTCTGAAAAAAATAACAAGAACATGTGTCAATTTGGAAAACGCAATGCAACCCAAAGGTCGTTATAATTGAACAACCATTGCATGGTGTTACGAGCCATATGTACGTGTTAATGACATACATTAACTTGAATGCTTCATTTCATACCATTTTTTTGCATATGACACTTTACTATGACTATGCTATATTTAGTGTATGTGTTAATCCGTTCTTTGCTCATGTGGTCAATACTATTTATTAAAGGGACTGTAACGCCAAAGTCAATCTATCTTTATTATTGAGACCTCTGATAAAAAAATGAATAAAGGTGCAGGAATTATCAAAATCGGATGATAAACAAAGAACATATGATTATTTGAAGGTTCTGTTGAAATGGATATAGAAGTCCACATTTTGAGAGCTATGTCATCACAGTTCTAATGTAATGACCATATATGAAATATTTAACAGGAAAAAGATTGACAGCAACTGTATGAAAAATATGAATGCTTATTGGCAATGCTTGATATGACCAGGATAAAGGATTTTGATTTATTTGCAAAGGCTGTCTTTGCTTTAAATGATTTTGATCAATATTCCATGTATGGTAATTTGGAACTATTATGTCATAGTTCTCAACATGGCGTCTTTCATGTCAGTTTCAGAACAACCTTCAAATGGTCATATCGTTTTTGTTTATCATCCGATTATGAAACATATTTTCCTCTTGCCATTTTTTTCAGAACTCTCAATAATAACGCTTGTTTGTCTGTGATGCTACATTCCGCATAACCAAAGGTTACATTCAATTTGAATAAAACCGTCAACTATCCACTGTTTCCTCGATCGTCATCTCTCGATTTCATATGAGTACATACATAATTTAATATATGACCGAGGGTTGGAATACCCTATCTGAACCGGATACCTATGATTGATTTTCGTTTTCTTGCATACCATTGACATTTTGTGCGTTAACGTCGCCAATAACCAATGTTTAACATGTCTTTCTAATACAATGACGTCATCTATCTGTTCACGGTATTGACGTCATTGTTGATGCGCGTGACTTTTATCTTTACCCATAAAGATAAGACTTTCCATCTCCCATGTAAAACGCGAATACCCTTATCCTTTATGCAAGAAAAGGATGTTCCTCGTTACACATCATATGTGGTGTATATTTCCAAGCTCGGAAAACAGCAATATGTTGATACTTTGATACCTAATAACTGCCAGCATTCAACATTGCGTCAATGTTCTATATCGGTGCATGTTAGCCTGTTTGATACTCCATTTGAAAGTAATACATACTGACTGTGTTATTTTCTTTGTTAAGACATTCTAAGCATTGATATGATTAATTCCAAATCGAGGATGAATTTGAAATAATATAATGAGTATCTCAGGATATCGATTGTTCTATACTTATTTATGTATTTTAGGTGAACAAAATAACGGCTTTCCAGGTTTTGTCCTAGAGGTTCGCGGGAAGGAGCTATTTTATGGATTGGACAAGCCGATTGAATTACTCTTTGCGTTCCCGTGGAGTCGCATTGGTTGCAGTACAAATGTTTTTAAACGTGTTTTATTGTCGAAATATCCGTTATAAAATCCTGCAAATATAAGCTTTCCCATCGCTTAATGGAATTAAGACGGGATCACATAAGGAGAGCATTACTCTTGATTTGGATGCATAGGGTAATAACTCATTACGCAGATGTAGATAACTAATGACCATGATTGACAAACAATTATCAGGCCGAGGAGATTATAATTTTAAAACATCTCAATAGCAAACAATGAATCAATCAAGACAGTATGGTATATTATCTCTGCCTACAAATACATACATGTTGATTAGTATAATGTTACATGCAGGAATGCACATGTTGATATGATAAAAAGGTGACCGTTCACGATGATACTTTGAGATCGACCCAATTTGTCGATCAACGAACCGGGATTGAGAGCATATTACTTTGTTTTATCACATGAATTCTATATAAAAGCAAATATTACAATGGTAGTAACTTCATATTTAAAGTAATTTTAGCAGCGTTGTAATGTCACAGAATTAGCTTCAATACGTCTGGAAATACTAGCTATATTCATAAAAAATGAGATATAGGGTCCTAAAGAAACCACAGCGTCCGAACGCAATGGCATCGTAGGTCCGCACTGTACTGCAAACAAGGACTTGATAAAACAATGAAAGAGACAAAAACAACAGACAGGGTGGTGAAGACAGGGTTACCGACTTGGAACTGTCAGCAGGCAATAAGGCCTACTGGTTAGCTTGAATCGATTTTATATGCGCACAATCCTCGCTATTATCCTGTCTTCAGCGCCCAAATAGACAAGACAGTGTAAACAAAACTACACCCCATCAAAAGGAATTCTCTAACTATAAAGTCCACATCCAGGGAAACTAACTAAAGAAACACATGCAAAATAATAAACATCTCAGGATGTATCCAGAATCGTACTGAACAGCCATAGTAGTTGCAGCTAAAGAGAAAACCAATCTAGGGTACGACCAGAAAACCCGAGGGACGAAAGCTCATGCACCCACCTCCCTTAGTTGGGGTTTCAGTAGGTACAATCATAGAGTCCCAAGAGGTAGTCAAGTCATCGCACAAGTGAAAAGTGAAGCGTAATGACTGACTGTAGAGGGGTCAATCACTAAACATGCAGTGCGCTGTAAAACTAAAGGGTTACATCCTTTTCTGACGAACTTCCTGATTAAATTTGTAAAGCGGTCAGGAAACCCGTCAGACCCCTTTAAAACAACACAAGGTGGGCCACATGATATGTATATTAAAGAACACAAAACTTCAAATTTAGAAAACATGAGATGTATTAACCTATAGCCTGGAAATAAGTCCGCAGGATCAATTCCCTACAGGTTCCTTATGGCCATGATTCCCTCTTAGGAGTTTGTGGTCCTTTTTGCAAAACAAGATATATATCAGCGTAATATATAAATGGTCAGTTAACGAGAATTCAACAAGTGCTAACGTATTTTTCCAATAATGGCAATAGTCCATATATTACAATATACAATATTTTTCATTTCAATTAAATATGAAATACAATATAAAAGTAATTTACGAACTCTTCCGCGAAACGGATTATAACACTCTGACTATGGTGACGTGATTTCACCAAACTTCCAATGATCTTTGGTCATACTAATGTTCATACTGTCTTAACTAAACTTGTTAACAAGACGCACTATATGTCAATGATTAACCCATTTACAGTTCGCTACTATGTTTCTCTCGTCTATAGTGAGTTTACTGGACATAGTATGGATCTATGATGACGTCTACCTAACACCTTAAAGGACGGTAGCGTTTGATGTTTGTCTTTAATCTTATCGTAACGTTCTGCGTGTTGTTCTCTTGTTGCCGTGGCTTTTGCCAAATCATTGTGTTATTTCACTGTGGCTTTCGAGACATATTTTATATTCATATATACATATGTATTAGGCGTGCATTGCTTATTATGGCTGCCGTTTTTGTTAGAGAATATAACCTGGCGGGGCTTTCCTTAATGATACTGTCCTGTTTTATTGGGATGACGATAGTGTACGAGTGTCGTTTGGTCAAGCCTAAAACCACCTCCTCCCAGCGGCCTTTCTGCCACTGACCGTTCCAAGGCAATAGCCATATTGTCAACCCGTTAGTGTTTGTAATGGCACTTGCTTTGTTTTTTTAATAACATTTTAATTGTTGTTTATTTTAATGTGTGTGTTTGGTTGACTGCGTTCTGTTAAAGCTACTTTTCCTGTTCGATGTATACCTATTTGTATTACTATACCCGCCGGTTTTGTTTTTAGATAATGTAAACAAAGGATTTTTCATTATAATTGAATTGAATTGAATGTTGTTTAACGCCTCATCAATACAGTGTTATTTAGAGCCGCCCCAGAGAGAGGGGGACCAGAATGTGGGAACCGTTCCCTACTCTTATTATCGAATATATTCCTATGGTTCTTTAACGTGCTCAGAGCATAGACCGATACACGGGACCGCCCAGTTTACGTCCCAATCAGACGGACGAGGCTAAGGGAAAATGTCTTGCCCAAGAACACACCGACGAAACTCAGTGGCACCGAGAAGGATTGAACCCGGGGCCTCCGGTTACAAATCCGCCGCGCTACCGACTGCGCCACCCAGCCCTCCTTTCATTATAAACTGTATTGATAAATATTGAATTTAGTAAACGTGTGGGATAACATTATAAACCAATAGCCAAAAGAAACGCGCAACCATTTTGAATTTACAAATTACGCATAGTGTTTCCATAGGCATAACCTAATATACATGTATTTGGATATTCAAGACGTTTTATTTAAACATTTCCAATAAAACTCACCAACGAGTGAGTTGTAAATTAGAAATTCACGAACGGCCAGACAAAGAAGACAAAACCAATAAGGAAAAAGAATATTCATACATTTACACACATCTGAATATAAACGTAGATATTTATCATAGCATGATTTGAAAAGGTTTAAACGCCATGCTGTACATAGTGTAAGCCCGACGCCTTAGTCGATGAGGTAAAGTAAGAAATAATGTGTACTCTACACTGTCCAGAAACAAATAACGTCTCACCGAAGTTCTCACAATCAGGTACACTGAAGCATGACAACCTTAAAGCATCACAATGAGATGGGAAGCAGAATGGGTATTTATCTCCGCCGACTACTTTTCATAGCAACACTTGACAACGTCAAAGAAATTAAAACGGCCGCCATTTTCGTTTTTTAAAACACCTAATCTTGAAGATCGTGACAATTCTACACGATTAAAATCTCAGTTCCCCTTTAAGTTTCGTCATCTTCCGCTACATTGAATTGAGTTTAAAAATGATAACACTTATGTTCTTTTTTTAATTAAATACAAGGAGATACTCAAAATATGTTGTTTAAGCTCAAATAGAATAGTTTTAGAATAGTTTATTTCAAATCTAATAGGCATCTGACCGTGAGGTACAAATATAACAATATAATAATGACAGACAGTGATATTTTAAGACACAAATAGGCAGTAATACAAAAATGAAATACCCAACACAATAGCCAGTTATGCATTATATCAATGAATGACAATATGAACTTCTATCGCGGAGAAGGTGTTCACTATATAGTATAAATATCTTGCGACCTTTATTAAACATCTACTTAATATTTTGCCTCAAATGTATTACATGTTATATATAAACTTATCCGCACATACACACACTTAAACCCTTAAATACATACTCACATTCATGTATACTCATACACCAATATACTAAATAAATACAGTATTTACAAAAAACATATCAATTGAAACTTATCTACATTTATAAATAACCATGCTAATTATCAAAATATAATATTTCATTTCTTAATCTAAATGCCTTGTAGATGAATATACTCATTTTCTTTAAAACCGACATATTTTGTCTTTTTAACAATTCAACAAGTTTAAACACATTAGGTCTTTTTCAGTAATAAGGATGAATATATAACGACCTTATTTCCTTGCATTTACTGCATTCTAGAATGAAGTGATATTCATATTCTAAAGTATCACATATCTTACACTTTCTTTCGTGGAAAGGAGTACTAGTTGGTCTTGACCATCTGCCAGCTTCAACCTCTAACCTATGAGATGATACTCTGAACTGTGAAAAAACCTTTAAATACTTAAAAATATGTATTTTTTCTAAATATGGCTGAAGCCTAAATTCATAGATATTTCTATAAAATAGTGCACGACTAGAATTTTCAAGTCTACTATGCCAGTCAGAATTCTCTGTTTCGCAACAAATAAGAATAATTTAGGTTCACCAATTAACTTCACAATACTTTGGTTAACACACAATATAAACCAAGGGATGCTAATAAATCCTTAGTAGTGTTAGAACTTATTTGTTCGGTAGTATTTCTAAATCTAATAAAAAGCATGTCACAAACAATTCTAGAATATTTACGTTTTTCAGTATGTAAAAAGTTTCTACCAGTATTTAATAATGTTATAATATCGACGTGTCCAAACAGAAGATCGAGCACTTTAGATTTTGATGTGTTAACCTTTAATATCCATCTTTCACAACATTCAGACATAAAATTTAACCCCTTTTGTAAAGCATCTAAAGATTCAGAGAAAAGAACAATATCATCCGCATATAAAAGCATAAATAATTTACATGTATCAATATCAAAACCTTGGTACAAATTCGTCTTCTATATTATTTATAAATAGTGAAAACAATAGAGGTGAAAACAATTCTGCCTGTCGCACTCCCAGTGAACATACAAACTCATTACTTAGTTTATTACAGTATTTAACTCTTTTCATTTTATGATATTTAGTATTTTAGTATTATAGTACATGACGTGTGCTACATGTTACGAAAATCATGTTATTTCTTTATCAAAATTACACGCTTACGATAAAATGTTCGACTCGTTACTGTCTGTCAAAAAGTATAACGAGCGTCTGTGACCATATACAGGTGCCGTTTTCGGTGATTGGGTTAATACTGAACGAACCTTAGTCTGGAAAAGACCAAATGTGTGCGATTTGATCGCCCATCTGGAATCATAGTACTCAGCTGGGCAATATACAACCCATGTTATGTTAATGTTATTTTTCATGATTTTGTTTTATTGGCAAGCATCAATATGCAGCCATATTTAACGTCAAAATATTTGTTTTAAAAAAAGGCTATCTCTCATCGGCCTACCACAAGCCACCACCCACGCCACACGTCAAACATTCAGGCGGATTTGGACAGGTTGTATATGGAATATGGGAAACTACTCTACTCCTGCCTTTGGTTATTATACATGCTTGGAGAATAGACTTCAATAAATAAACTTCGGATAGGGGGATTTCTGTACCCTTCCGATTGATGAGGCTAAAGGGAAATGTCGAACACACTGAGGAAACCCAGTGACGCCTGAGGGGCTTGAATCCAGGTCCTGTTCTTTTAAGTGAGCCACACTATCTACTGTGCACGCTGGCCCTTGACAAAGAAAATTCAACGGCTTAATGTGTCTAACACCTACATATTCTGATAGGTGTGACCTTGGTGTTTATCGTTGATGCTCAACTGGCTTTAGCTCTTTAATTATAAACTAAATTGTAGAGATACTTATATTAAAAGCTTTCTTTGTTTGCGTACAGCTATGTATTCTTCGTTTGTTGCTGTCTGATTTTAAAACATCAATATGGATACATTTGAATTAATATTTTTGTTTAATAGTTTGATTTTCCATGTAGAGATTGAGGATAAAGTCTGAGTAAACCCTTTATTTTCACCTACTGAATATATCAACATCTCGGATATTTGTAACTAATGACAGGATGTGAAAGTTATGAATAGACATAGAAATATTAGTTGACTGTAATTAGTGGAAAGCGGTACCTAAGTCTACCTTGAACTAGAAGTGTGTTCCATGCAAACACTTGCGTCGCCTACAATGTGCTTATTTCCAAGGTAAGTTGCAGGTAAGTCTTATAAAAGGCATAACTCTGCCAAAATGAAATTCAAAGTTATTTTTTATTTGTTACAATTAGGTCAGCACGACATCCAAGATGGCGCCATTATCATATATAATCGAAACCTTAACAAATCTTCTCCAGAACCGCTGGACAGATTTCAACAGTTTTTCTTTTAAAATGATCGTCAATGCCTAGTCTATCAAGTTTGTTCAAATGAAGTCCCCGGGGTCAAAAATGGCCGTTCCCTGGGTGTCCAAACTTTATATATCGAGATTTAGCATGTTTTTCATATAGACATATAGGAAAAAAATTGAAAAATCTTCTCTGAAACCACAAGACACAGAGCTCTCATGTAGCATCTGCTTATGGTTCTCTACTAAGTTTGTTCAAATGGTGATCCTGGGGTAAAATTTGTCCCCGCCCCGGGTGTCACAGTTTTATATAGACTTATATAGGAAAAAAAAATCTTCTTCTCGGAAATTACAAGAGCCAGAATTTTGATATTTTGCATTTCCTTTAAGTGTATTGTCTTCTACCAAGTTTGTTCAAATGGTGACCCAGGGGTCACACTTGGCCCAACCCCGGGGGTCAAAGTTTTACATAGACTTATATAGGGAAAAAAATCTTCTCGGAAACTACAAAAGCGAGAGGTTTGATATTTTGCATTAACTATAAGCTTATGGTCCTTTACCAAGTTTGTTCAAATGGTGACCCTGGGGCACATTTGGTCCGGCTCCAAGGTTTACATATTTTACATAGATATGTATAGGGAAAAAAATAAAAAATCTACTTCTCTGAAACTGCGAGAGCCAGAGGTTTAATATTTTGCAATTGCTATAAGCTTATGGTCCTCTACCAATTTTGTTCAAATGGTGACCCTGGGGTCACATTTGGTCCCTCCCCGTAGGTCACAGTTTTAAATAGGCTTGTATAGGGAAAAACTGAAAAAAATCTTCTTCACTGGAACTGCAAGAGCCAGAGGTTTAATATTTTGTATTTTCTATAAGCTTATGGTCCCCTACCAAGTCTGTTCAAATGGTGACCCTGGTGTCAAATTTGGCCGCGTCCCGGGAGTCACAGTTTTACGTAGACTTATATATATATATATATATATGAAAAATTATTGTTCTCTGAAACTGCAAGAGCCAGAGGTTTAATATTTTACATTTACTATAAGATTATTGTCCGTAACCAAGTTTGTTCAAATGGTGACCCTTGGGTCAAATTTACATAGACTTATATAGGAAACACATTAAAGTCGTCTTTTCTGGAACTACAAGAGCCATGTGTTTAATATTTTGCATTTACTATACTCTTATGGTCCTTTACCAAGTTTGTTCAAATGGTGACCGTGGGGCCATATTTGGCACCGTCCCAGGGGTTATGTTTTACATAGACTTGTATAGGGAAAAACTTAAGAAATCTTCCCTGAAACCACAAAGCTCTCATATATTACATGTAGCCCTGGGGTCACATTTGGCCTGCACATGATGTTACACTCTAGCACCTCGAAGAAGTTTCATAATGTGCCAGTATTTACTCAAGTGGTCGATTTAGGGCCATTTTGGCCCTGTTTGTTATAATACAAACCGAACAGAAGAATGAATAGTACAATAAGTTATATATATTTAATATATTTATAATACCACATTGTATTTATATTGAATTTATAAACAAAACAGGCTGTAGACCCTATGACGACGTCTACCTAAAGTCCAAACGGACGGTGACGTTTGGTGTTTGTCTGCATTCTTGTCTTGTCGTGCCCTTAATGGTATATTTTCTTGTTACTCTGGCTTCTGCTAAGTCACTGAGTAACTTCTTTGTTGCTTTCTAGGCTATTTTTTTGTATTTATATATACACGAGCATCTTTGTGTTTTACTTATATTGCCTATTAATGCTGCCTTGTTGGTTAGAGAATAGTTCATGGCGGGGATTACTTTATTTACACTGACACTTTCCCGTTTTATTGGGATGACAGTAAGGTAAGTGTGAGGTATGGTGCACCCTAGAACTTGTTTAAACCCCAGCGACCTTTTTTTACCACTGACCGTTCCAAGGCGGTAGCCCTATTGTCAATCCTTTTCTGTTTGTGATGTCGTATTTGGCAAAATCTGTTCTTTGCTTCAGTGTGTGTTTGTGGTTGACTATCGTCCTTGAATGCTGCTTTTTCTTGTTCGATTTTTATATCTATATCTAATAAATACTACAATAATGAAACTTACGTCATACTTAATTACTAAGTTTAAATGGGATGGTCTGCCTCTCACCACAAAACAAAATCAACCATCATATACTGATATGGCCTAAAATTTGTTGAAATAATGTAAAACACCATTCAAACAAACAAACAAATTACTTCAATATTTTGTCAGATACTGTATTGCAAACCAAGTTTTTGTTTTATGTGAGCAGTATGACATTGTATAAATGCTGTGTGTTTTTAACAGCTTTACACATTATATAGTATCTGTGAGAAATAATTATGTTCATTTTGGTTCTTTAAAAAAAAACGTCTGCTTAGTTCTCGGGATTGATTAATTGAAGTCACCATCCGACGGACACATTTCAAGCGGTATATGCAGTAATTAAGTATATACTGTAAGGACAGAGTTTTTTATTTGTTGGTTTACGGGAGAGCATGTCCTATTTTTGCCCAAATAAAAATAAAAATAAAATTTGAAATCCCGATTTTATTTGTATTGCTAGTCCGACTTCGAGTGTAATTTTAGTAAAGAATTTGTTCAGGGAAGTTTCTTACCCATTTAGTTTCGTACCGTTAAAGCAAATCAGAAGATAAGTAAACCTAACGGTTCTAAACTTTATACTTTGCTCACACAGTTTTGATATAATGATTTACTTTATAAATAATTAAATTCACTGACCATTTGACCTGTGACAAACCACCATATCCATAGTCTGCATCCCTATTCCTGACAAAGCTGAAACATTTTACTAAACAAATTCGAGTCGTAACCCATGAACCCACCCAACCCGGGAAATAGCAGTTGTAAAGAAGAAGGATTTGAACTTTCGACTGTCCCGGTGGTGATGTGGATATCAGGGGTATTGCATCCAAAATCTAGCTAAGGAAGACAGCGGTCCCAGAGGTTTCACTATATATTACTAGAAATTAGTTTCTATTACAAAGAACAGATGAAAACAGATCAGTTTCATATCTTCTATCATTGTTTTCCAAAACATGAAATAAAAAAAAATATCTCAAAAACATACTTTTATTTTTAATTTCATTATAGACTCAATGTAATTTTTTATTTCGTCCTTCTCAAAAAAAAAACGCAACCAATAAATATAAAACCTCTGGACTAGCACACAAGGCCGAAGAAAAAATAACCGCGATTCTAATTAAGGCCTAATTAAATTAATATATTTCCTGGAGTTTAGAATCTGCCGATCACAGTATAGTCAACCGTTTTGGTTAAATCCGCATGTCGTCTAGGGTTGCATTGGTATTTGAAGAACGAAGGGCATCTCGAGACCAAAAATAGAATCTCACAAAATCATCGATTATTTATTAAACTCTTAGCAAACATTATTTAATGCTCGACAAGCCGTCGCATTCTATATTTTTGCAACCTCGTTTAATAAGTTCTATATTAAATCAGCACCCATGTAAGATCAGCTATTATATCCGCAAATAAATAAATATTTAATAACTATTCTCCCATTACAGCTAAAATCAACAAAGTATTCTTGAAGGATGTCATACATAGAATGAAATGTGGAAATGGTCATATCGTTTATCAGCCTTCGCCCAAATGTCAGGTCTCCGGCATCTCAGGGTAATACAGGATGTGATATGAAATGCCCATATACTATTCTCCATACATAATGGTATATCTGTTTATATATCTTTCAATATAAGCATGTTTTGGTTCGGCCAAAAAGAAAAATAGATGTGTGATTTCAGTTGCCTGACCGACCCCTTTTTTTAAATGATCAACCCTAAAATTGTATTGCCAAATTTTTTTAATTTTTTTTTTTCAATTTGTTGTGAAGGATGGTTTATCACATAGCTCATATAATGGAAGTGAAACATTAACGCCATTCTATATTTTCTTTAATCCACTGGGCTTTGGTGTTATAACTGTGCAAATTATTACTGAATGTTATATGATATGTACAGAGTTGAATGTTTTTCTTTCATGTAAACAATGCAACGCTAATAAACTAATTAGTAAATGCATGTTAAACAAATGTCTTCTTGTTTAAAGTTTCCTATTATTTGTAACATGAACGCATAATCTAACTGGGATGGTCTTATATCGAGGTTAACTGATAACATCCAAGGCTTTTTCTAGGTGTCCCACGTAGCAGAAAAATATCATGTTAAAGAACCATAGAAATATATTCGATAGCAAGAGTAGCCTAAGATACGGTCCCAAATTTCACTCTCTGGAGTGGCTCGACATATTAATATTCGATCGTAAGAGTAGCCCAACGTACGGTCCCAAATTTCCCTCTCTTTAGTGGCTCGAAATATTAATATTCGATGGTAAGAGTAGCAGCAAGTTTAAGTACGTTTTTTGAATTCCACTCCCTGGAGTGGCTCGAAATATTGATATATTAAGATAAAATACAATTATTTTAATGAAAATGTGCAATCAGCTGGTGCCAGGTTATTAGCCAAAGTTATATCACAGAAGTCAAATATACTTTTATTATTGCTTTAGATTACCCAGGGCTAGGCTCAGTCTTAGAGCTGAAACTTGGAGATGCCACTTGACAGAGAAGGTCAGAACATCTGCATGGTTCCCTGATAGAAAAATAAATTATTGTTTATGTATTATTTTATTTTGTGTATGTGGTGGGAGCGGGGTTTGGGGTGTATGAAGCGAGGGGACAACAGTGGATTTCAGCTCTGCTGTCATATAAATAATATAGCAATCATAAATGTTAGCAAACGGAGACACTCTATTACATACCGATTGACAAAATATGAACATGTAGGAACAGAAAACATACCTGACTCAGTACAGAGTACATACCTTTAATGTGTTTACCTCATCAAAGCTTTCAGTGTCAGTAATCCATGCGAACGTGACATGATGTCGTACTGATGAGTCATGAGTCACGGTTTTAGTCAACTGTAGATTGCTAGCTGTTCTCAACTATTTGTTACATCATTCAGCCATAACAATAGTTAACACATGAACAGGTTTGTCTTTTTTGCTCATCAAATCCTGAAATTGCTAATTCTTGGCTTGCAATTATCCAAGGTCTTTCAACACAACGACACTTCATCAGCCGACTAGTTGCGGTTTATTGACTTCAAGCGTCCAGATGCGACTTATTTTTACCGCAAACATGCTAAAAAGTGTTTAAACATAGGATTTACTGCCATTCTATCTGGAGACAGGAAATAATTATATCCGGTAGTAGAAAATATTCATGTTTAATATTTCATTGTTGCTTTTCAGTTTTGCTTATTTATCTTGTTGCCGCCATTTTGAAAATAAGTGTTTTGAGTGACAAAAAGGGGTGACCATCTTTCAAAACGGTCTCAAAAAAGTGTAGTCATGAATTTTGCTGAAATTTTCAGGAAAGTTAGTGAATTATATATATATAAATCGAACAGGAAAAGTAGCATTCAAGGACGACAGTCAACCACAAACACACACAGAAACACAGAACAATTTTAAAGATGAATAAAAGGCCACATAAGACATCACATACAAAAAAAGGTTGACAATAGGACTAGTACCGCCTTGGAACGGGCAGTGGCAAAAAAAGGCCGCTGGAGTTTAAACCAGGTTCTAGGGTGCACCAAACCTCACACTTACCCTACTGTCATCCCAATAAAACGGGACATAAAGTAAATAAAGTAATCCCTCCATGAACTATTTTCTAACCAACAAGGCAGCGATAATAGGCAATATAGAGTCTAACTCAAGGCCAATAAAGGCCATGGCTGTATTCGGTGGTTCCGTTTTATCTATAATTATAAGATTATTAAAAGGCATGACACCAAAGGGTCCTGCAATGCGACATGCAAGAAGGTAGTCGGAATAGAAATCTAAGAATCTATAATTATAAGATTATTGAAAGGCATGACACCAAAGGGTCCTGCAATGCGACATGCAAGAAGGTAGTCAGAATATATGATTTAAGATTCGGAGAGTCTTTTGAAGACCGACCACCTAAAAGCCGTGTTTGAACCCATTTATTATGTAAACATAATGGTGATATCCCTTAAGGAATTTCTGCAACTCTGGAACATTTACTGTCGTAATGATTTCAGGTTTTAGAAAGGTTATTGTTCAGCTTGTGTTTATGGGCATTACTGTTGTTTGGCTGGCTGTCTCGGGATGGACTGGGATGCTTGCTCCTTAGACCTTAATGAACATTGTATAATGTCGGTTCACGATTCATCCCATTTATGAATAATTGTTCAAATTGTTACAACGCAGCTGTGTGAATTGATACGCATGTTTACAGGATATATGTTTTAAAATATTCACTGAATAGTATTTCATACATTTTGGCTTTATAAATACTGTTTCAGGAATTGTTTCTCAATATGCTTTTAATAATCTAGTGTAGACACCCTGTTATATATATTTAATAGTTGTTTATTACACTAGTTTGGAGATTGTCAGGCTATTTACAAAGTTAACGTAAAGAGTCGGAATCTATCAATTTAAAAAATAACACGTTATTGTGGGATTAATTTTGATTGAGTTGCAAGCAGTGCTTTAAGTGGATGATCCCTGCGTGCGATTACTTGATTATTCTTCCTTCAAAACATCCTGGTTACCTGTTTATATCAATTACGTGTCCGGTAGAAAGACATATAATCTCTCAAGTAAAATGCCTTAACTACAGTGAGATAGAACGCATGCAATGACCGATCGATCAGACGGAGGAATGGTTTCTATAAAATAAACTGGTATGTTTTGATTTAAATTTTAGAATGTGTATGTTAATTTTAACAAATATATTCATTGAACGTATTTTAGTCTTCAGACAGTATTAAAGATTTGCGCTTTCATCACTAACTGACAATGCGAGTCTTTCAACGCCTCACGTATAAAGTCTATAAGGGTATGTCATGCATGATAGGGGTAATTTTGAAATCTAAGGATTTAATTAGAATGAAAATTCTGTACTGACTTAACAGATTTCTGATGTAGATTAAAACGCCATATAATCCATTCCAAGTATATAGAGTTTGTAGACATATCTAGAATTACCAATGTTGTCGCCTGTTTTCCAGTCCAAAGATGTCGCTATCTTACATAACTCGAGTACAATTGTACATGGAAATTATAGTTTAGCTCATATGCAATAAGCCCACTTTCAACTGGGTTGTGCAGAACTGGTATTTGTTACCTGCAAATTATGTAGAGAGGCCCGTGTCATAAGGCGAGCCCGGCATTAATGTGATACTGCCTAAAATGGACCTAGGTAGGAAGTTTTTCAACGTATATTCCTTTTTTTCCACAAGTTCGTATCAAGCCAAGTGTTCATAATACGCACCTCTATTACCTCGTATGTCATTAGTGTGTCAGAAAACTGACGCTACGTGGGCAAATATTACTGATCTGTCACACGAGTAAACAAATATGCAATATAACTGGCAAAGGTCTTGGTTTATATGCTATATCACTATATATATGTAACAAACCATATACTATACGTTCAAAGAAAATGTTAAGTCCTCGAAGAAAATCCTAATAAGCCAAGTGTTCGATAGAAATGTAAAATCAAACTTTTAGAAATGTACACTCAAAAACGAATACTGAGAAAGTTAATGGTATATGTGTTAGCTTAATATGTATACGTAAACGGATGTATGTTAACCACTGCACACAAAGGACACGTTATACAGTAATAATGAAAGTAATGCCTTTAAGTAGTTACTTGGCACTTGCTTAAAGGCAGTAATATTAACTGTCAATAAACGGAGCACACGGTCGTTTACATATCAATACTAATGCCATATGCATTTGTACGGCTTTTAAAGCTAATATATTTTATGTTTAGAAATGCAATAAAAACGGTTTCTTAATTGCCAATGACGTCTGAGATTGGTAATATACACTTTTAGCATATTTCATTGTAGGTGATAGTTTATGCCAAACTGCATGCAAGACAATGAAGGTAGTCGAAAAAGTTGTGTTGTCAACAGGTGTATTTGGTATTTTCTGCACAAAACAAATATAGCGTCTGCACATGTTGGCAACGTATAACTAATGGAAGGTCTGTACATTTTGTTTGTTTCTGCATATACACAAATAACAATCGGCCGTTTATTTTTGCTGAATATCGAAATATTTAAATAAGTTTACAAATTGTAATACTAGTGTACTTTCAGGGATTATTTGAGATGTGCGGGCTTTTATATTCATAGTGTCACATACATTGCTTCCATTTATCCTTGTATATGTTGTTTATTTTGAAAAGTGAAAAGAGAAATATTTGGAAATCGTCGAACATGATAAATACAACAAATGTTGCAGTCTCGGTTTTCATGAACGGTAGTGAAAGGTTCTTGCTACCGTTCATGCACTCTGGGCCCGGGTTGAGCAGAACTCAGTATTTCAAATATCAATAATACAGGATTTGAGCTATCCCGAAGATGGTTTGCATATGACGGTGAAAGCGCGTTTTTGGTTGACTGATTTGTGTGAATGCCGTATTTCGTCCTCCATTTTTGTATCTATTTTTACAATCGTGTCCTTAAAACGAGTAGGTTCGATACTATACAGTGTTTATTTACTTCTCCAATAATGAACCTTTGATACCGGATATGCATTACACGTAACCTAGTACATAACTCTGAATTCAACACGCTGTCCGATAAATCATGTATAACATAAGTTTGTAATTGTTATAAATTATTTGTTTGCAGATATAACTATGTCCTTAAAATACTATACATATCTGTATTTAAACAACTATTATCCAATAACATCGCTTTACCTTATTTTGAGTCTGCATATTTGTATCATGTGGCTAGGTTTTTCTACGATTAATTACAAACTTATGGTAGGCAGTTTTAAAAGTCAAATATCAAAATATTCAACAACATTAAGAATGTCTTTGAATACTTATTATTGAAACAGTGACATCAATGTGAATATATAAATAGTGCATCCCTGTGAGGGTAACAGTGAATATTGTCAACCTGAGGAAAATAATTTCAACCGATGCGAAGCTGGGATGCAATAAAAAAAAAATTATACAGAACACAAAATGTTTTGATTAAAGTTTAAGTATATGACGGGAAAAAAAACACAATAACATTGTATGTCAAAATAAGTACAGTCTCAATCAAACCGAGACTGCAATATTTCGTATGTGTCGTGCTCGGCCGTTTCCAAATGTCGATTATCATACTCTTTTTTTATAGCACAGTGGCGTTGCTTGTGCAGTGTGGCGGCAGTAAAACGTCTCCCGCGCTTGCAATCAGTACTGTTATTCATTTGATTTTTGGAGATCGCTGAGCCCGATGCTTATATTTTGCTATCGGTGGTACATTTTCAATTTCTTTTGTTTTCTTTCTTAATTTTTGATTCGGTGGTTCCACTACTCCGGCCGATAAAAGGCTCTGGGTATTGTTTAACCACATATAGGATATGTTGTCTTATTTTTAATTTAGTCTTTTGGCTGTTACTTGTGATACGCAGGCTTCCTAACCGCTGCTCCCAACTAAATTCCATTATGTTTATTTCGCTCTTCGGGGCATTTAATTTTATCAGATACTGGGACCATACGCCGTACGACATGGGGAAGCAAATAACTCCATGTCCACCGCCGTATGCATGCCATCTTCGGAATGGTTAAAATTGTGTACTATTGATTTTATGATTATTGAGTTCTGCTCAACCCGGGGCTAGAGGGCGTGAGCGGTAGCTAGCATAATTCACTACCGCTCATGAACAGTATCAATCAAACCGAGACTGCAATATTTCGTATGTGTCGTGCTCAGCCGTTTCCAAAGGTCCATTATCATACTCTTTTTCTATGTGGATGACGTAGATACTACTTTTACCACTGCGTGACTGCACGGGGAAATGAGGTAAATCGAAAGTGTATAGGTGCACAACTATTGCCAGATAATTGATAAATACATTTACCTGTGGATTAATTTACCTGTTCAAAGTTTTCAACGTCATCAAATAAAATCTTATTCTCGCTTTTTACAGATACTGCAATGTGTGAATTGTAAATCTCTTATGTTTTGTATTGATTTCGATTTAAAAAAACATAAACATATTCACGAAACAAAACATGGACTGCGAACTTTAAAGTAACAAAATGTTTATTGTCGTTTAGTAAACCAAACGTCTTACAATTGACATACCTTAAACTGTATTTTAATAAGCGTCCACCGATTTCCAATTGCGCAAAGCCTGTCGTAATTGAATAAAAAAGATCTATTTTTATGCTTCCCATGACGTCACAATCGTGTGATAGTAAAAATTGTTTACCGGTGAACAGTAAAAATTGCTTCACTCTAAGGATATTGGCAATTTAAACATGAGTGTAAACGTGAGGTATATTAATATAAGTTATGTGACTTCTTAAATTTCAGAATCACCAATTCATCAATGCTTGAAAGATTGGTATATTCTCTGTTGTGTTAAGAGTAACAAAGTAAATCTACCCCTCGGAAGCAGCAGTTTGTTCAAAAGAAATAATAGGTAGAAGAGAAATGTTTGATAGTTCAATGAGTAACAAGTCGTCGGCGACAGACATGGAACAGTACAGCGTTATCTAGTTAGTGAGACCTTTCTAACTAAAACTAAATGTTTGTATTTCTTCTTTATTTTCAGTTATTGTATTAATAGAAAACTTGATGAACATAGACTACAACCAGATGTTAGTGTCTATATACAAAACATGACTTTTATGCTACTTTTCCTGTTCGATTTTTATATCTTTATTTAGCTATACGTGCTTTCGAAACAATCTGACTGATATTTCGTTGAAGAACAACAACACTAGAAGTATTCAGATTGCAGACCCTGTTAAGAAAAGTATTATCGTGTTATCATAATGCTATTAATCACACCTTTATTCAATTCTAAAGTGGATTACAATGCAATTCCATTTGTAAAAGTGCAACTTCAAATTCAGTCTTCAAAAACAACCGAAGCTTCTTCAAACAAATTTTAATTTATCAGTACAACTTAATTTGATCTGAATCTGAAGGAATGTAAATCACGGTTTGACTGCAATTGCATCTGG
Source organism: Cyrtodaria siliqua (assembly GCA_037043455.1). Lineage (NCBI taxonomy): Eukaryota > Metazoa > Mollusca > Bivalvia > Adapedonta > Hiatellidae > Cyrtodaria > Cyrtodaria siliqua. Next base: position 167,536 of record JAWPHD010004368.1, read on the forward strand.
TTTTTTTCAGACCAGAAACATTGCTGTTTGTCCCATTTACCAATACCGATGCATAACAATTACGCTAACAGCTAACGTTATAAAAACAATCATTTATATTTCAACTTCGACAGTAACCGTTTTATTGTATTGTATAATTATATATAACTGTCTTGTTTACTTCAAACTGATGACACACGCACTTTCTGCCATTAATTGAAAGAATTCCATTAAGAATAAATCTGATTAAAACATACGATTAAACTGCCGCCATTTACAACATAATTATATTTGATTTACTTATTTCGTAACACTATCACACTAAAGACAGGAGCCAAGTAAGTCGAACATTAAACGCAGCTTTCACAGAACACAGTTAACCCAAAAACATGCAAAAAGACAAACCTGAATGGCAAAGTCAATAAGAAATAAAGGCATATGACGTCACAAACACAAAAGGGGTTGGCAGTAGGTATACCGCCTTTGAACAGGTCATTGGCTAAAAAAGCCAGCTGTGTGGGGGGGGGGGGGGCGGTTTACACCAATTTCTAGGGTGCAACAAACCTCACACTTACCCTACAGTCATCCCAATAAAACGAGAAACTGTAATTAAAGAAATCCCCGCCATGAACAATCTCTAACCAACACAACAACTTGAAGGCAGCATTAATAGGCAATATAAGTAAAAAAACAAAGATGCTCGTATATATTCAAATAGAAAAAACAATTGCCTAGAAAGCCATAAAGAAGGTATTCGATGACTTGGTAGAGGCCTGAGCAACAAGGGAATACACCATTGAGGGCACGACAAGACAAGATTGCAGAAGACAAGATTGCCGACAAATATCAATACTCACCGTCCTTTTGGGCTTCAGGTAAACGTCATCATGGGGTCTTCAAACTGTCCGGTCATCGCACAATTATAAAATGATAGGGTCATAACCTCTTTTGATACATATTTTAACAAGTTTAAAAAGATAGTATGAAAGTTATCATGACCAAGGGGCTTACGAAGTTTGTAAATCACATCACCATAGAAGTCAGATTGTGGTAGTCCTTTGAAAGTCGCGATAAGATATTCAATTCATCCCCTGCCTGTTAAAAACTATAGGCTTTCTCATTTTCCTTTATCCCACACTTGAACGAATTCGATCAATTTACCACAATATCTATACATACATAATATTGTGTTGATAACGTTACTAAACATAGCATGAAGCGAAACACATCCGGTTAATTCATGCTACATCAATTAGTATGCTGTAACACAAGTATAAGCATATTAATAGAATGTTAGCCAGTAGTCCGTTTTGCTTCTACTGTTCACCACTCTTTAAGATGAGTATTGTCTTGTGTCCTGTTAGTATTGTCCTATTGTTTGTGGTACAGTGTGGACCAACGATGTCATTGCGTGTTGGTGCTGTGGCTAATAGAGTACATTTTTTTATCAGTTTAGTCTTAACACTGTACTCAGCTTTACGTTTTACTATAAAGGATGTCGTTTTTATTGCATATTGACGCAATCACAGTACTGACAGTATATCAATTACGATCCCATTTGTCGATTTATCTCGGCGATACACAGTGAACGTGAAAACCCGGAGGACCCATGTTCAAGCCTCATCATCGACGTAAATCGGCAGTCTCATGTATTTGAGTATATTTTCCGAAAAAGGACCACAGGAATCCAGCTTTAATAAGTTTAGACAGATATCTAAGAAATAATGGTTTATTACGTCTCTGGTGTAAGGCACGTTCCCGAATTCCGATCTATTATGTCCCCATATATCGGGCGGCTTTAAATATATAAAGAAGAAATAAAACATAAAGGGCATCTTATCCTCCATGGTCATCTGAAAGCGAAGACTACATGTAACAATCTATGGCTCTAGCGTCCTATTCTGGAACTATTCAAACATGCCAGCATGCGGTTGCCCTTATATGAACCTCGCTATTGGCGTTGACCCAGCGTTCAATCTACCTATGTTACATTCATAACATTTTCAGTAGGACCATGCCACCGTACCACCGTACCACCGCCGCCCCTCCCGCCCTACGCCACCACACCCACACCGCCAACCCTACATGTTCGCAACTCATTTTAGTAGAACTGGTCTTTCGCATACTCAAGGCTCTGGCTACGTCCCTGCATAGTCATTTTGTACTAATTTCACGGTTAGATATTTTATACCTTCACCGTCATGGTCAGGTGCTTAGCAACACTATTGGCGAGTAAAATTCAGCTCATATTTCCCGCAAAATTTGTTGTTTTTCTTCTTTTGACTCATTCATTTTGAGAAAATATTACAGCAACAAATAAGTCAATAAAACATGTCTATCACAACTTGACGTCTATGGTGATGTGATTTATAAACTTCGTAAGATTCTTGGTCATGATCACTTTCATACTATCTTTGTTAAACTTGTTAAAAAGTTTATCAAAAGAAGTTATGACCCTATCATTTTGCAACGTAATGCATGCTTGGTGGTGGACCCTTTTACAGTTCGCCACTATGCTTTCCTCTTTAATTGTACGATGACCGGACAGGCTGTGGACCCTATGATGACGCCTACCTAAAGCCCATTGGGACAGTGGCGTTTGATGTTTGTCCATGAACTTTCTTGTCGTGCCCTTAATGGTTTATTCTGAGTGTTGTGTTACAGTATGGACCAATATTGCAATCTCGGTTTGATTGAGACTGCTCATGAACGTTAGTGAAAGTTACATGCTAGAAATATAAATATTGTTTACCATAGCAGGAACGAAAGGGTAGCCAATGGCCAACACTGTATTGCTTTCTTTAGAGAACTTTGAGTCTGCATATTAGATATATGTTTAGGTTTAACCGCGCAAAATTGCAAGCTTTAAATGTAGACATTTTCAAAAGTTCAAAACACCACATAACTACATAATGCTTATATTTAGATAGTATGCATAGGCGATGGGTATGGTCCGGACATATAACACGACTTCGTGTTAGTCATTACGTGGTCCGAGTTTTAACTTTCATACCACATCCAACCCCTATCCCAAGAATGGAAAACGAATTAAAAAATTTAATAGGTTATTGTAAACAGGTTATCGCATTGTTTTAGTAAAATATGTCGTTTAAACGTGTTGTATTGTCGAAATATCCGTTATAAAATCGTGCTAATATAAGCTTTCCCATCGTTTAATATTAACAACATTACAACTATCCTCAAGCCGAAGTATGTGCTGAAGTGTTTAAAAGAGAGGTAGAAGAAAAGAAATGTTTAAAAGTTAGTTCAATGAGAAACAAGTCCTCGGCGACATACACGGAACAATAAAAGTTATATACTGAGCAAAATAAATTTAGTACTTAGAATGCATGATTTAAACAAAGACAGAATGGACAATTCTTGCTACTGCCAAACTTTAAATGTGTTCAAAGTAATACGTTTGTATAATACGTTGTTTTTAATATATGGGGGTTATTCTGATACTTCGTTTAGAAGATAATAAAATAACACCATTTTTTTGAAAATCAAATCCTAATCTAGAATTTCTAATATCTTGAAAACATAATATCAATGTTAATAAGTTTATTCTTTTGTCCCTCAAAAGTGGTGCTAAACTTTGTTTTTGCTCAGTATAAATCTTGTGAGGCCTTTCTAATTAAAACAAAATGTTTTGTGTTTTCAATTTTTGTATCAATAAAAAAGGTTTATAACAATCACTATAACCAGCCCTGTATTGTCTGAAAACATAATTTGACTTTAGCTATCCGTTTTCCGTGGTCAACATTAGTCTGAACTTTTATTTGATAAAACACAGAAACACCAACTATAACAAGATTACACATGTTACAGTTGGTAAAGCTGTTAATAAAAGTAGTATCTTATCCGAAAAATATCAGTCAATGTTTTCTTTAATTCTAAAATGAATTACAATCCAATTCCATATATAAACATTCAGTTTCAAATTCAGTCTTCAAAAATAACCAGAGCTTCTTGAAACAAATAATACTTTATCAATACAGATTAATTTAATCTGTTTTCATGCGAATGCAAATGACGGTCTGCCTGCATTTGTATCTGCGTTTACATATCTGAAAGAGTGTCGACTGTCAGTATCAGTACCGTTGCAAAATTAATTTAAAGTAGCTTTCCCTCCAACAACAGCCGCATTTTACAACTTATGTACGTCGTTTATAAGCCTACTGCCGAAGAGGTATATATATATATATATATATAACTGTATATTTTAAGATTCCAAACTCTAAAGACACAATACAAATGGCTTTAACCACCCAGGCCAAACCCCGAAACTAGAGCGTCGTATTAGGAGTTACCATTTAATGACTATGACTCTCTGTAATGAAGATGTTGCTATAAAGGGAGAAAATTAATTATACTTTTAAGTTTTTAATTAAAAAATTTGAGCTCATATAAAAAATGATTCACAGAAATGTTACAATTCAAAGTTCCATTTTATTTGTCTTTGTGTCACATTCGAAGCATGGCAGACAGGTAGGGATCGTTTTGTCCGTAGTCTGTCTTCTTTCGTCGTCTTCGTCCGTCTGTCCATCATGCTTTAGGTCTCACACACCTATTATCTCCCCTGAAATCTCACGGACCAAGAAACAGAAGCAAAACAGAAAATAATTATAAACATATATAATTATGTCTTTCTCAATTTTATTTGAAAAAAAAAATAAAATTGAAAAATAGGCTTTTCTTTGCTTTAGTATATATCTGCAGTGTAAAATGCAAATGATACAGAAAATCCCATGTTGATACGAGGTTTCATTCAAATTTCAGAAGTGTTTGACCGTAGCACCATATTTTGTATTTTCCAAAAGCATGAGCGAGAGAAAAAAACGACCTGCCTAACATGTATTTTATTGTTTTAAATTACTGGTTTCGGCTATTCTGAAGATATAAATCCAACAACATGTCTGCTGCCCAGCTTTGAAGCACATATGTTGGAAAAGGCTGTACAGTAACCCTATGGGAAAATAATTGAGGTGTGAGACCTTAATCTGCAACGAGTGAACTTTGTTATTACTTAAAAGTATTTAACCTATGTTCATGAAACTTCATAAACATCTTCATCTCACCCCAAGGAAAGACGTTACACATGTATAATAACGTTGTCTTTCATTTCAGCAAAGTGATGCCCCATTACATTAAACATTTACCGTCAACCTGACCTAACTCATAACGTTAAATAAGCACATGACAGCCTACAAAAGGATTCTGTGGAACACCCTTTTAGTTATTTAACATATGCAAACGCCTATGTGATTATCAGCCCTTGATTCAATCATTGAATTATATACATACTGAAAGGAAAAATAAATCTATAATAAAAAAGTGCTGATACTACATTATTATCTACATCTAATTCCACGTAATATTCCAGATATATCTCAACGTGTTTTGTACAAAAAGGGGCTACAACTAATTACAGAAAGGACAACTCTGTCATGTAGTAGACAATGTAATCAAAGTATACTTTGTTATACGAAATTCATAAATGTTGAAGTTTCGCTTGAAAAAACGTCAAGCCATTTCAGTATTGTGTTTAATGTTGAGATTGAAACGTTTAAAGCCCACGTTTGCTCACCTGCTTTAGCCAAATGTGCATTCTGTCAATAATGAAACTTTAAAGGGGTAACCATTGGTGTGCTCGGTGCTATTTAAACCTTCTTTCCGAAAGGAAAGGCATACTATTGCCCTGTACCATTCGATTAGCAGTAGAAAAGTAAACATAAAATATATAGCGGAAATATCTATTATGCATTACTTTTTCGTTTCAGTATATACTATTGTTAAATTCACCTTCACACTGAAAACACAAATAGAATAATTGTAAAAGTACACCACTGTTAGAAAAAGAAAAATATTATTTGTATCTCATGTGCCTTCAATAAACAAATAATACACATGAAAAGCGTGCACCTATATTGTAAACTGAAACATATGGTATGGTGAACGTTCGGATGAACAGTATATTAGATTTGTATTTGGTTTGGACCATTTTTTGTTAGAATATAGACATGCTAATGATCAATTGATTTTGTTTGGCAATGTTTCTATGAAAATAGTCACTCAGTTCTGTTTAACACATCCACAAATATAGTTGCCGGTTATAAAACTTTTACAGAGAACGTTCGTCAATGTCACCATACTATAACATTGAGATTATTTCGAAACCACATGTCATTGAAAGAATAATTTTGCATTTTTACACTGGTGCACTTTGAAGTTTGGATGATGTGATAACATAGCTTATTGAATAAAATGTAATTGAATAAAATTGCGTCATCTTTTCGGATATAAAGGGCACACTTTCAGTCACTATTTCTGATATTATTGTCACGTAAATAATATTGATTTACTGTTATATACTTTATGGTTGACATTGCTCATGCCTAAAGTATGCATTTGTTTGAACATTTCACTTGACCATACCCTATCTATTTTGGAGTTAGTTTTTATATAAAGATGGCAGAAATATACATCAGCTAACGGGTGTTACACGTGATGCAAGTTAACACAGGGTAGATACAAAGGCAATGTTGCAAAGATGTTTGAAAGACAAGCACAGCAGTCTTTGCTTCAGTTCTTGGGAGTAGGAAATCGTTCTTAAACGAAAACAACTGATTATTTGAGTATATGACTGCTGAAAGAAAACTATAATCTAGATACCGCTACGGCAATAGGACTGAGCAGCATGAAAGACATGTTTTGCAATTCAGGAGTTTGAGTTTATCAAAATCGTTTAAAAATGTCTTCAATTTATTGATTATAAATACATGATATTCATGCAATTCTTTTTTTTAAGCTATTTTATGTTTGTGTTCGCCCATTGTTTTCCATAGACACGAACATAATACGAAAAGGTTAAAGACCTTCAGCTCCTTTTCATTTCAGAAGAAATTATATTTTAATAAATATTCACATTTTCGTAATTTGCAGTGTTCAAGTTACTTGGAAACTGTTTGCCTGTACTTTAATAATATTTCTTTATGTACATTTTTGTTTTGTTATAAATAAATATCCAAAAACCTTTTATGCTATTTTTTCGTAGATGTTCTCCAAAAATGTCAATATTTATAAACTTTGTTTATTCCAAAACATTTTCCCACGTACATTAATGTAATAGAATGTTTAAAGAACATTCAACTCTCTTAAATTGCAATACAATTGTATTTTTTAAATAGTGCAGTTTTCGCCGGTTTTGGTTTAAATTCCGATATTCTGGGCCAAAAGAAATGGCATATTCAAATCGCTGATCCTTTAGGACTGTCTCTTCTGTATCTCATGACTCATTTACATTGAAAGAAATATTATAACGACTTCTGTTTTACTATATTTTATAATCTATTTTATAATTTAAAATTGCATAACTAATTTCCAAAAATCATCGACTTTAATTCATTTTGTGTTGATTTCCTCCCAAAATTTCAAGATTTATATATTGTATTCATTCCAAATATTTGTTTTCATGAACATGTACATAATAGGTAACTTTAAGGACTTTCAGTCTCCTTATGTTTTAATGAGAATTATATTTTTAAAAGTTATCCCGTTTTTAGTGATTTTGTTCAAATTTGCAACTTTTTCTAAATATATGATCCTTTAGAATTGTACTTCTATCTCAGGACATGTGTAGATGAACGAGAACACTTTAAAAACTTCTAATTTGTTTAACTGGAAGTGACAATATTTTTTAAAATAATTGTTCAAAAAATCAGCGTTTTGTATGCCTTTTTGCTGGTTTCCCCCCAAAATGGCAAGCTGTATACATGGTATACATTGTGTTCATTTCAAATATTATTTTTATTTATCATCTTTCAGAAGCTTCAGCTGCCTAATATTGCAATGATAATAATATTTAAAAAAATATATGCATGTTTTTTTTGCGATTTTTGTTCAAATTTGCATGTTTTTGCCCAAAAATAATGTGTTAAGATACCGTTTCAGAAAAACTATCCTGGCTACTCCTTTTCTACTAAGATATATATAAAAGGTGGTAGCATTTAATATTTTTCAGCTGAGTTGGTACCCAAAAGTTGAGTAGCTCATGGTCTAATTGAATTGAATGTTTTTATTAAAACATATAGTTCATTTACATTGATTTATATTGTAATTATATACAAAAGATACGCATGAGAAAAAGGAAGATCTAGAAATGTTAAAAAGCAACACAAATACATTAACAAACGGGTTCCGTCTTGGAACGCCTAGTGACACAAAAGGCCGCTGGTGTTTAAACCTGATGATGTAGCCTTTTAGATATACAAAGATTACACATATTAAACTATTTAACTCAAATACAAGCTCTAGAAAGAAACACAAATATGCTGAGTAACATATGTTGAGTAAGCAGTATCTCGGAGAATATCCCCTTCTAAGTGGGGATAATTAACAATACCAACAATACACTCATCTCTTGTCATAATTTTACTAATTATTTCTTCATTTTCAATAGATATTTGTCAATAGAGAAAATAAACGACAGTATCAGCAATGTCTGAAACCAAAACGAGTTCATGCCGTAAAACGGGTATGGTCGCAAATTGGGAAACGCCTTGATTTGTACCACATGCTCGATGTTGGACTTATTATTGTATATACAAACGCATTCGCCTAATTTGATACGACAGTTATATATAGCTTATAATAAGCATACACATGATTTAAGTTGTCGTTAAATTCAACAGTGAGAAATGATTATTTCCTATCATCTCTGTTTTATTTCGTTTCACCAAAACACAATTACGTATTAAGTATTCCCAAAAACAAAGCAAAACATAACGGCCACCATAATGACCTTATTTTCTACATTATATAACTCATGTTATGCTTTCATTCTTAGTATTCTTTGCGTAAAGGTTGCCATAATTCAATTGATTAAAATGCATACACAAAACAGTAACAAGCATTTGTTATCTTAATTCTTTCATCAAGTTTTTTTGTTATTAAACGTTGTGTGTGGCGTGCGTGTTTTTCGTATGCATACTGATTTATTTGAATGTCATTAAGGATATTAAGTGTTCTAAAACAAGCTGTTTCATGCATCTAACCACTCACTAAATGTTTTACGGGTAAAATGAAAAAAGAAAGGAACTATAACTAACAACAAATATTTTTAAAATATAATCACCAAATTTATTCAAATACTACAATGAAAAATATTCACTTACAGACAATAAATAAAATGGATGAAGTATTTCTTTAAAATCCAGTATACAAATAATAATGGTAAGTGTCCCTTTAATCTGAAATGTCAAGTGTCCCTTTAATCAACATTTTCAAGTGTCCCTTTAATCCAATTTCATTTCAAGGCTTTCCTGATTTATTTATTCACATTAGTCCAAATTATCCATTTTATTATAGATGAGCACTAGTTTTATCCTCTCAGAATATATTTTAATTCATAGCATCTAATAAATTAAGTTTATACTGAATTTATACTCAATTCAAATACTGAATACTGAAACCCTAACAACATCCACAAAATGCTGTATTTATACCATGATCATAGAATGTCATAGAACATATAGAATATTCCAGTAAGATGAACAAGTTATTTTTAAATAACCTTAACAGTCATATGATGTATCACATGATGTAAACAATAATTTAGATATTACTAGAACAATGAGATATAGTGTCCTATAGAAACCATCGTAGGTCCTCACTGTACTACAATCAACATGAGCAGGGAGCAATATTTAAATAATTATACAATGAAAAAGACGAAATACGACAGAAAGGTCGGTGACGACAGGGTTACCGACGTGGAACGGTCAGTAGGCAATAAGGCTAGCTTGAATCGACACAATCCTCGCTATTCTATTATCCTCTCTTCAGAGTCCAAATAGACAAGAACATTTAGAATATTCCAGTAAGATAACCAAGTTATTTTTAAATAACCTTAACAGTCATATGATGTATCACATGATGTAAACCATATTTAGAAATTACTAGAAGTCTGGCCTTAAACTCGATAGTACACAATCCACTTATTTATATATATTATTATTAATAGAACCAGCTTGACAGCCGGATCAATAAACATGCACACTTATATAGCATTATACACATGACGGTAACACTTCCCCCATTAAAGAAAAATACTGATTTATGTACATATGTCAAAAAATATATTACAAAATGACTTTGCTTTTAAATTAACAATAGTCAAAATATATATTGTATTACATAATTGACATTTACTGAATATGCAAACTTATTTTACACACCAAACAATGTCTAATTTCAATATTGTATCACGGATAGTTTTCTGCAGTTATCATAATCCCCTCATATTTATTAATACAATGAAAAATAAAATCAGAGATTAATGAGGTGGTTTTTACAGATGAAGTTAAATAGACTTCAAAATGCTGTAGTGCCAAGACACCATTATTCAATAGTAGATTAGTTCTTCTGATATCTGTTAAACGTTTTAGAATAGTAAAAAACGGGATGGTCAATACCACTGTTGTCTTCTTGCAGACGTACTGCATCAGTACCATTATCAATCGAATCAAGAGCTAACTTAAATTGAAAATCCAAACATAGGTATATGAACGTTGAATATTTTCCAAAACGGTTGTTTAATATATACAATGTGTATTATAAATGTGTTGCCTTAAAGATTTATGACTATTAATTTAAAATACCACTGCATCAGTTTTCTTTTTATGTTTTTCACTTAAAACCTTCATTGTAACTGTGTATCGCTGCTCCAGAACTGCTTTTAAATTTTAAATGAATACGTCTAATTCACCAAGACTATGTATACTTCGGTTAAGTCGTTTTGATAGAAGTAAAAATAATGTGTCGGAAACCAATGCCTGGTATGAGCTTCTCGTAGGCATGTGTCATCAAGCTGTTCTTGGACATAACATTGCCGAGACCAAACGATTTTAAACACATCATTCATATCGGGCCATTCCCTTGAAGACATTTATTTTAGAATGAAACAATATAATTAAAGTTTCTCTGCAGTAATGTTCTGAACATTGGTCTATAACAGGGCCAACGTGTGGATTCACACAACGGTGAACGCGTTTTGTGAGTTTAGAATGGTATTTAGAATAGATCTTTGGGGTAGAGATCTCTCGGTAGACATTAAAGCGTGTTGTATTTATGGTCAATCCCAACGTCATTTACGGAAGAAATCTGTTTGTTTCCTTGGCGGATACAGGATAGACAAAATAAGGACCACCATGGAAATAAGGGAAAATCATTTTCACATTGTTTGTGTTATCTTTGGCTTTGATGTGCGAAGCATGGTTTTTATTTTCTGTATGAATTTTATTTTTATTTTATGCGTTGTGTTGTTTTTTATAACCATGTATATACATCTGTATATTTGCCGAAATAAATCTATCTATCTATAGACAAACTGTTGGGCACACTGCATAGTCACTGTATAATAGTCGTAACCATGTAGACTTTTTTGGAAACCCTTTAGATGCAATAAGATGGCGGCAGGTAAATGTACGAGAGGTATATACATTAAATATCAACCTCCTCCTTTAGAATGTTACAGTCCTAAACTAAATGATCTTCTCTTAGAATCACAACCGTGACATGTTCATACTCATCGTTCATATCCCGTAAGTAATTTCAGTGACATTTAGTCAGTTTACCTAAAATGAAAAGCTACTCCATATGTCCAGTTTTATATTTCGTAATAAAAGTATTGTATTGTATTACAGCATTTAAAAAAAAACGTTATCAGATAAAATGTATTGATCAACAACGAAAAAGAAAAATATTTCAGTAAAAACAGCACATTCGTCTGATACAAGCCATTTCCCGAGGAAGTATAATACTCATCCGTTAATATTTTAGTAGTTAATCAGTTCATTTGTAGATGATATAAATAGACAACAATTAAACATCTGGATAGAGTTGTTTTAATAAGCTGTTTTGTAGTGTGAATTTGTCGTTATTTGGCGGGTTAGTTTCTTTATGATTTCAGTCAATTAGTTGTTAAACGGCTATCGTTGCCCGTTGTGCCGCTTATCTATTAGCATTATTACATTTTCTTGAAAAGATGCTAACTGATTATGCTGATGTTGAGTCACTTTAAAATTAGGCTTAAAACAAATCTCAGCTAAGTGCTCAGAAAGCTTTTACAATCTCAGTGTTCATTGTTACAGAACATGCATGGTATTTTAAGATTATGTTTGTATTGCATTCGTTGTCAATGTATTGTTGATTTTACGCCTACCGCGATTATGATCATTTAAACAACAACGTGTGTGACAAATATAGCCCAAGTGGGAATTTAAGCAGTCTTGTATAGGAAATAAAGTAACATAAATAGAACACTATCGGACTCGTTTCCATAAACTCTTCCGAAAAGTAATTATACCATCGGCTTCTAGATTATTTGGTAATAAATATAATTATGTATTGTATAGATCACTGTCCATTTGATTAAGCGTTCAAGAATCGATTCCAGACACACACTAGAGATAATGCGAAAGGACGAAAGTTATCCTTCATACTGTACTTAATATTTAAAACAAATTTAAACGTATAACGTAGATGCATAACAGTGTAACGTCTTGTCGTGCCCTCAATGGTTTATTCTCTTGTAGCTCTGGCTTCTGCCAAGTCATTTAGTACATTCTTTGTGGCTTTCTAGGCTATTGTTTTTTTGTATTTATATATATACACGAGCATCTTTGTCTTTTACTTATATTGGCTATTAATGCGGCCTTGTTGGTTAGAGGCTCATGGCTGGGATTTGTTTATTTACACTGTCCGGTTTTATTGGGTTGACAGTAGGGTAAGTGTGAGGTTTGGTGCCCACTAGAACCTGGTTTAACCCGCAGCAGCCTTTTTTGCCACTGATCTATTGTCAACCCTTTATGTGTTTGTGATGTCTTATTTGGCCTTTTCTGCAGATGCAGAACAGTGTAACGTCTTGTCGTGTCCTCAATGGTTTATTCCCTTATTGCTCCGGCTTCTGCCAAGTCACTGAGTACCTTCTTTGTGGCTTTCTAATCTATTGTTTGTTTTTGTATTTATATATACACGAGCATCTTTGTGTTTTACTTATATTGCCTAATAATGCGGCCTTGTTGGTTACAGAATGGTTCATGGCGGGGATTTCTTTATTTACACTGTCCCGTTTTATTGGATTGACAGAAGGGTAAGCGTGAAGTTTTGAGCACCCTAGAACCTGGTTTAACCCGCAGCGGCCTTTTTTGCCACTGAAATATTGTCAACCCTTTATGTGTTTGTGATGTCTTAATTGGCCTTTTCTTCATCTTTAAATTTGTTCTTTGTTTCTGTGTGTGTTTGTGGTTGACTGTCGTCCTTGCATGCTGCTTTTCCTGTTCGATTTTTATATCTCTTTTAACAGTGTATTTGGTTGAGTCTGATGTTGATATTTCTGGGGAAACGCACTTGGAAGTGGTACACCGGCAAAATCAGCTGCACGTTGATTGTGTGCTTTGAGCCTTGACCGCATAATTACTTTTGGGTAAGTACATTTATTAATGGTGTCCTATTCAAAGGCATGTTCTCAGCTAACCTATATTGCTTAAACATGACAGTTGTTGTGTTCTGTTTCAAACAACCTCTAGATTTGATGGCTAATGTAATACTACGCAGGAACGTTATTAGCATACATCTGCAGTGTAAAAGACAGATGATACAGAAAATCCCAGTTTGATATGAGGTTTCATTCAAATTTCAGAATTGTTTGACCGAAGCTCCGCATATTCAGCTAGATAGTGTAAGCATTTTGTATTTTCCATAGGGTTCACAAAACATGAGCGAGCAAAAAACAACGTTGCTAACTTATGTTTTTTATTGTTTTAAATTACTGGTCTTGTCTATACTGAAGATATTAAAACAACAACAAAGTCTGCTGCCCCGCTTTGAAGCTCAGATGTTGCAAAAGGCTGTACAGTAACCCTATGGGAAAATTAATTGAGATGTGAGACCTTCAGGTAAACGTCATCATGGGGTCTACAAACTGTCCGGTCATCGCACAACTATAAAATGATAGGGTCATAACCTCTTTTGAAACATTTTTTAACAAGTATAACACAAATATTATGAAAGTGATCATGACCACAGGTCTTACGAAGTTTGTAAATAATCACATCACCATAGAAGTCAGATTGTGGTAGTCCTTGTGAAAGTCGCGATAAAATATTCAAGTCATCCCCTGCCTGTTAAAAACTATAGGCGTTCTCATTTTCCTTTATCCCACACTTGAACGAATTCGATCAATTTACCACAATATCTATACATACATAATATTGTGTTGATAACTTTACTAAATAAATGTGCCAGTGTTAGCATGAAGCAAAACACATCCGGTTAATTCATGCTACATGTAGTAGTATGCTGTAACACACATATAAGCATATTAATAGAATGTTAGCCAGTAGTCCGTTTTGCTACTACTGTTCACCACTCTTTAAGATGAGTATTGTCTTGTGTCCTGTTAGTATTGTCCTATTGTTTGTGGTACAGTGTGGACCAACGATGTCATTGCGTGTTGGTGCTGTGGCTAATAGAGTAATTTGTTTATCAGTTTAGTCTTAACACTGTACTCAGCTTTACGTTTTACTATAAAGGATGTCGTTTTTATTGCATATTGCCGCAATCACGGTACTGTCAGTATGTCAATTACGATCCCATTTGTCGATTTATCTCGGCGATACACATTGAACGTGAAAACCCGGAGGACCCATGTTCAAGCCCCATCATCGACGTAAATCGGCAGTCTCGTGTATTTGATTATATTTTCCGAAAAATACCACAGGAATCCAGGTATAATAAGTTTAGACAGATATCTATGAAATAATGGTTTATTACGTCTCCGGTGTAAGGCACGTTCCCGAATTCCGATATATTATGTACCCATATATGGGGCGGCTTTAAATATATAAAAAAGAAAGAAAACAAGAAGGATATCTTATCCTCCATGGTCATCCGAAAGCGAAGACTACATGTAACAATCTATGGCACTAGCGTCCTATTCTGGAACAGTTCAAACATGCCAGCATGCGGTTGCCCTTATATGAACCTCGCTATTGAGATTGACCCAGCGTTCAATCTACCTTTTGTTACATTCATAACATTTTCAGTAGGACCATGCCACCGTACCACCGCCGCCCCTCCCGCCCTACTCCACCATACTCACACTGATAACCCTACATGTTCGCAACTCATTTTAGTAGAACTGGTCTTTCGCATACTCAAGGCTCTGGCTACGTCCCTGAATAGTCAGTTTGTACTAATTTCACGGTTAGATATTTTATACCTTTACCATCATAGTCACGTGCTTAGCAACACTACTGGCGAGTAAAATTCAGCTCATATTTCCCGCAAAATTTGTTGTTTTTCTTTGACTCATTCATTTTGAGAAAATATTACAGCAACAAATAATCAATCAAACATGTTTTGAGACAAAACGTGTCTTTAACTCAGAGTTATGTGCATAGCGTGCTTAAGATTAATGACATTTCAAGACAAGGGTAGGTTTTCCCTAGATTTTTATGCATGGCTTATCTGGACTAAGGTATTAGGTTGACCTGAAAAATAAATTGGAAACCGATTACCGATGGAGGTTTGCTGGACTAATGCCTACCCGCACGGATAGAAAGTGGATACAAACATTTCATCCCAGCCCAATCTAATACTGCTTTTATTTCCCCAATTTCCATTAAACAAACGTATATTCGCATAATGTGTACCGCATTTGGCGATGGGCAAAGCAATAGTTAACAATCAATCTATATAGGATGCAAAATTCTCCCGATGGAAACTGGTACCTTAATAACATGGTTGTGTGTTGAATGGTTAAATGGCAACTGAGAAGTCAACTTTTGCTCGTATTCCAGATTGCAGTACGAATACCACATTTGATATAGTTTGTGGTACAGTGCGAACCTCCGGTGTCATGGCGTCTGGTTGCCGTGGATTATGTGGAATTACGGTGTCATTGCGTCTAGGTGATGTCATTGCGTCTGGTTGCTGTGCTTTATGGGGAACTTCGGTGTCATTGCGTCTGAGTGCTGTGGTTTATGGGGAACTACGGTATCATTGCGTCTGGGTGCTGTGCTTTATGGGGAACTAAGATGTCATTGGGTCTGGGTACTGTGATTTATGGGGAACTACGGTGTCATTGTGTATGAGTGTTCTGGTCTATGGGGAACAACTACGGTGTCATTGTGTCTGGGTGCTGTGGTTTATGGGGAACTACCGTGTCATTGCGTCTGGGCGCTGTGGTTTATGGCGACCTACGCAGTCATTGCGTTTGGGTGTTGTGGTTTGTAGGGGAACTACGGTGTCATTACGTCTGGATTCTGTGGTTTATGGGGAACTACGGTGTTGTCATTGCGTCTGGATGTTGTGGTACAGTATAGACCTACGGTGACAATGCATCTGGGTGCTGTGGTTTATGGGGAACTACGGTGCCATTGCGTCTGGGTGCTGTGGTTTACGGGGAACAACTACGGCATCATTGCGTTTGGGTACTGTGATTTATAGGGAACTACGGTGTCATTGTGTCTGGGCGCTGTGGTTTATGGGGAACTACGGTGTCATTGTGTCTGAGTGCTGTTGTTTATGGGAACTACGATGTCATTGCGTCTTGGTACTGTGATTTATGGGGAACTACGGTGTCATTGCGTCTGGGTGCTGTGGTTTATGGGGAACAACTACGGTGTCATTGCGTCTGGGTGCTGTGGTTTACGGGGAACTACCGTGTCATTGCGTCTGGGCGCTGTTGTTTATTGGGAACTACGCAGTCATTGCGTCTGGGTGTTGTGGTTTATAAGGGAACTACAGTGTCATTATGTCTGGGTGCTGTGGTTTATGGGGAACTACGTTGTCATTGCGTCTTAGTGCTGTGGTGTATGGGGAACTACAGTGTCATTGCGTCTGGGTGTTGTGGTACAGTGTGGGCCTACTGTGTCATTGCTTCTGGGTGAGTTGGTTTAATGGGAACTACGGTGTCATTGCGTCTGGGTGCTGTGTTTTATGGGGAACTAAGGTGTCATTGCGTCTGCGTGCTGTGGTTTAAGGGGAACTACAGTGTCATTGCGTCTGCATGCTGTTGTTTATGGGGAACTACGGTGTCATTAAGCCTGGGTGCTGTGGTTTATGGGGAACTACGGTGTCATTACGTCTAGGTGCTGTGGTTTATGGGGAATTACAGTGTCGTTGCGTCTTGGTTCTGTGGTTTATGGGGAACTACGGTGTCATTGCGTCTGAGTGTTGTGTTACAGTGTGAACCTACAGTGTCATTGCGTCTGGGTGCTGTGGTTTATGGGGGAACTACGGTGTCATTACGTCTGGGTGGTGTGGTTTATGTGGGAACTACGGTGTCATTGCGTCTGAGTGTTGTGTTACAGTGTGAACCTACAGTGTCATTGCGTCTGGGTGCTGTGGTTTATGGGGGAACTACGGTGTCATTACGTCTGGGTGGTGTGGTTTATGTGGGAACTACGTGTCATTACTCCTGGGTCCTGTGGTTTAATGGGAACTATGGTGTCATTTCGTCTGGTGGGTGCTATGCTTTATGGGGAACTACGTTGTCATTGCGTCTAGGTGTTGTGGTACAGTTTGGACCTACGTTGTCACTGCGGCTAGGTGCTATGGTTTATGGGGAACTACAGGGTCATTGCTGTGGTTTATGGGGAAACTACGGTGTCACTGCGTCTGAGTGTTGTGTTAAGTGTGGACCTACGGTGTCATTGCGTCCGGGTGCTGTGGTTTATGGGGAACTACAGTGTCATTGCGTCTGGGTGCTGTGGTTTATGGTGGAACTACTGTGTCATTGCGTCTGAGTGTTACGTTACAGTGTGCACCTACGGTGTCATTGCGTCTGGGTGCTGTGGTTTTTGGGGAACTACGGTATCATTGCGTCTGGGTGCTGTGGTTTATGGGGAACTACGGTGTCATTGCGTCTGGGTGCTGTGGTTTATGGGGAACTACGGTGTCTTTGCGTGAGGATGTTGTGGTACAGTGTGGACCTACGGTGTCATTGCGTCTGGGTGCTGTGGTTTATGGGGAACTACGGTGTCATTGCGTCTGGGTGCTGTGGTTTATAGGGAACTACGGTGTCATTGCGTGAGGGTGTTGTAGTTTATGGGGAACTACGGTATAATTGCGTCTGGATGCTGTGGTTTATGGGGAACTACGGTGTCACTGCGTCTGGGTGATGTAGTTTATAGTGAATGAGTTATGTCTCGTCTTAGCCATAACATTTATAAATTGATTTATACTCCCGTTTACCATTTAACTTTTTAAGGATATCGTGAACATGTTTCTTATATATTTAAAGTAAATATGCACATATCTTTAAATGTCATTGACAACCTATATTGAAAACTTACGTGTTCAGTAAAGCTATTACTGACTATAAAACATCTATTTTATAGCGAGCACAGCTAGCGAGAAGTGCCGAAGGCACTTCGAGCGCAAGCGAACTTTACGGTAACGGGAGAGAAAAAAAAAAAAGAGAAGATAATTGCTAATCTATGTGTCTCGATTTTGATAGTAAATCGTCGTAGTCACGCTTTAAGCATTTCTAATGCAGACACCGGCTCCCACTATAGGAGTTTTAGTTTCGAAATTCTGATTTGTTTTCTTTAAAACAGTTTTCTGTGCAACGTTTCCTTTATGACTGGTTAGAGTAGAGTTTCATAAGTAATTTGAAAGTCTCTCCGACTCCTTCACAAAGTCCTATAGAATATGTGCAGCAGAAAATTTAAAGAGTTCAAATGCGAAACTAAGGCTTTCTAGAAAATATGTGGTTTCCGTGGGAAATTTCGAAATGACAACAAATGCAGGAATATGCTGAACATGTCAACAATTGCAGAGCGCACAATGATTAAACAACACTAGCAGCATATGTGAGTTATCCATTTAGTATGTTTTTTATTTGTAAACACTCGGTATGAAGGTTAAATTGTCTTGGCCGGAAACTTTCCACATAATACAAATTAGCGCGTGTTAAAATCAGTGACGTAACAAGAGTAAATATTGACATTATTTGCAGACGACTAGTGACAACTCAGGTAATTTCTGGAAGACTCGGATTGCTTTTACTTTGTACTAACACTTTTGTGAGTTGATGTTGAGCTAGTTTAAATGATTAATTGTGGACAAATCGATTATAATTTCTTTCACTTCGTACGAACACTTTTGTGGGTTTATGTTGAGTAAGTTTTAACTTCACCTTGAACTTTCTATCACTCATGTAAATATTCACCGTTGTGCGAAGATGTTCCAGAGGAACCCAGCACAGTACTTGAAGAATAAGAAGTTTAAATGATTAATTATTTATGGACCAACCACCCTCGCCGCGAACGGAAAGCTTTTCTTCAGTCTACCCCCTAGAATAATCTACAAAATATCCCCCCCCCCCCACACACACACACACACCCACCACCACCCTGAAAAAAAAGAGGAAAAGTCTCCTCAGACAGACCTCCCTCTCCTGGAAAGTCTTAGACTACAAGCCACCCCACCACTCCCCAGACAGCATGACCATATCGGATATGTTTTGGTTATTGGTCGGAATGTCGGCAGATCGGACCGATGTATCCGTTATCTGTCATAGACATCGGGCCGTTATGCAGACTGCCGCTCTGTTACCGATATCAGTAACAGAGCGGCAAGGCCCGATGTCTATCCGTTATCTGTATATAGGAAACATATCGGTCCGGTATTGGCTTGCTGACTGGGTTTGTGTGGTTTTTTTATGATTTGCTGCAAAGATATCGGTCAGATGTCGGCTAAATATTGGATATGCCAACGTCGGGCTAACGTAGAGCCGATTAATTCAATATTTTCCAATTTTTGAATTTTTTGTTTGTTTGGCATGTCAAATTGATTGTTCAATGCATTAATCTGAATGAATATAGCACATTTCTTCTAATGTCTATTATTATATCTCGGGCCAACGTCAGGCAGAAGTAGTTTGCATCAGTTGATACCATATATCGGGCCGCTGTCAGTCCGATATAACACGCCATAAATCCATAAATGGAGGTAATGACATGTCATTTTGAATATTGTATATTAAGTGTTAATGTGAACAGATATTCCTCGCAAATGTCATTTTTTTACATTGCAAAATGATGCTACCTATATGCCTACATTCACAAGAGTTTTATTTATTGCTAATGAATATTTTTCCAGTCGAGCTAATTGAGATAAGCACCTAAATAAAGATATATATAAGGTAGTGAGTATTCATTAAATTGATTTGATAAAAAAAATCGGACGGAGTTAAACGCCCGATAACCTTGTATGTTGCGAAACATATACATGTATTTTGGATTGGTAATCCGATGCTCTAGCTACATACTCTGCTAGCTGGATGGTGACAATAGAACGAATTGATGTTTATCTGTCATAATGGGCCCACTTCGGGTCGAAACTATATCGGATACATATTGGATAGATAACTAACCGATATTGGACCGATGATGGATAGTAAACTAAAAGGATGTCTAACCGATGATGGATAGTAAACTAAAACGATATCTAACCGATATTGGACCGATGTGTAGCCGACAAGATATCGGTCCGACTTGAAGCCGATGGGCACGCCGATCTCAGGCCGATATCGTTTGCGATACTGGTCCTATATAAAAAAAAATATGGGGCCGATGAAGGCTAGATATAGGATTGCTGGCTGGGTCCTCACCCCCTAGATTTGTTTGTTTCAAAATACCTCCCCCTACCCCCCCCCCCCCCACACCCACACACTGAACGACCCACAAAACACACACACACCTGTGTGTACTATGGTGTGGTATTCCTGTGTGGCAGCACTATAGACTGTAGATAGATACATTACACTAAGCACAATCATAAGTCCTGATTATATTGTGCCCATACAGGTGGGTGTCCTATCGTTTAAAATATGGCAGATGGTCTGGTTCTCATTTATTTGACTCAGATAGTGATTTTTAAGTCATATCTGTGGTATGATAAAAATGACCTCATTATAGAATTAAAAACCGGAATTGTTTGTATTTGTTTTATGACATAATTATAGACCAGTGGTACGATTCGCCGGAACACAACAGACCAGAACAGAGATGAAACACCAGGATGTACTGGAACTGCTTTTTCAGTGAAAAGCAAAAATGAGATTTACACTACAGAAGGGCTGCATCACACTGAACATCTTCAAGAAACGAGTCATCTATCCTTTGTTTATATATAAATGGTTGTCTGTGACTGATAGTTGCATTATTCTGTCAGGTATTTACAACCAGCATTGGATGGTGACACTAGCATCTTTTAGGAGTGGCCCATTGGGTCAGTCACACACAGATTGGATTTCTTCAAACCCATACACTGAAGTAAATGCAACTTGTCATCTTGTACAGACGGTTCTTATTCAGGGTAAGATCAGAACAGATGGACTGTGGTGTTAAAATTAAAACAATTATCACTATCTCTCATCTATTTGTGAATCATATTTAGTGTTATCGGCTAAATACACAGGTCACAGTTTGCATATATTTAGTAATAAATAATAACATAGAAAATATCAACATTTCTGGCAAAAAGAGGAAAAAAATGTAAAAAAGTAATTAGAACAATGTATGTATATGTATAAAGTTTACAATCTTTCAGTTTAGTTATATCACGACAGTGTATACTTGAAACAGTGAGGTAAATGCTGAATTTGGCAGTTTAGTTTCTTTCAAGCTAGTCTAAAACTTTTTATCTAAATATACTGAGTTGCAAAAGAAAGTGTATACAGCTCAGTTGTGAAAGAAAGTGTGCAATGAGGTTTTTTAATGATTTATTCATTCTTCTTATTATTATTGAGGCCCCCAGGAGGATGGAAGGGTTACATCTTCCTTTGTTCCCTGAGTCAGTGTTCCCTTGTTCCCCACAACTATTTTGATTTGTTCCCCAAAATTATTTGTCCAATGTTCCCATGTTCTCTTAAAGTATTTTTAATGTTTAAAAGATTTGCTAATGTTGCCCAAAATTCCTTCTGGCCTACAGTACACTAGCTGTCGTCACAAAAATATTGTTTGAAATGTTAACATTTCGTGATTTTTTTTTAATATTAAAACTAGATGTTAGAATTTTATTTCCTGTAAAGTCATGTTCCATTGTTCCCTAACCTAAAAATATGTGTCAATGTTCTCTTTTTCCCTGAAAATAACAGCCATTGTTAACAGCCATTGTTCCCTTGTTCACCAAATATAAATGGCCATTTTCCCCAAAACCCCTGAGAGGACCTCATTAATGTGTTGCTTTCAATTGTA